>BSBM01000556.1:8952500-9152500 GCA_027924585.1 Larix kaempferi
CCTATCGTGATGATGATGATTATGATGATGATAACGAAGATGTCGTTGATGAGGAAGGGTGATGACAAAGATGACGATGATGATGAATATGAGTACGATGATGAAGATGATGATGATGTTGATGGTCATCGTACTCATCATCAACATCATCATCAACATCAATGGTGATGATGAGGATGATAATGATGATGTTGATCTGACGTTGACGATCAAGATGATGACCTAGATGTTGATGATGATGAGGAAGAAGAGGGTGGTGACGATGATGATGATGATGATGATGATGATGAGGATGAAGAAGATGATGATGATGGAGATGAATATGTTGATGATGATGACGATGGTGATGAAGATGATGATGATGTTGATGAAGAAGATGGTGATGATGAAGAAGATGACGATGATGGAGATGTTGATGAGGAAGGGGGAGATGACAATGATGATGAAGATGTCGATGATGACGATGATGATGATGATGAAGATGATGATGATCATCATCATCATCTTCATCACCATCATGATCATCATCCTCATCTCATCATCATCATCTTCATCTTCATCACCATCATGATCATCATCCTCATCACCATCATCACCACCATCATCTTCATCATCATCTTTATCACCATTGTCACCATCATCTCATCATCATCATCATCATCATCATCTTCATCACCATTGTCACCATCATCTCATAATCATCATCATCATCATCAACATCTTCATCATCATTGTCATCTCCCCCTTCCTCATCAACATCTTAATCATCATTGTCATATCCCCCTTCCTCATCAACATCTCCATCATCGTCATCTTCTTCGTCATCACATCTTCATCAACTTTATGTATCCCCGTGACAAAGGAAACTACATGAACGCGTACATGCACCAACGCATACGTGCACCTACGCATGCGCACTGTTAACCACACGTGCGCGCTTCCATGGATGCATGCGCGCCTCTTTGTGTGCACGCATGTATGAATTCAAATTGTTTTTGGCGCCCTTCCAGGCTTGGAATTAGCTTCAGACTGCACCTTTAGGCTCGGTCTGATTTATCTATGATTTATGGCAGAACACATCAAACGCTGCAACTTCCTGTTTTTCACAGCTAGTTCTGCATAAGCTCCACGAGTGCACTATAGATGAAATTGCACACAATTGTCGAGCTTTGTGTGCAGATTCCAAATATATAATTTTTTAATAGATTTGTTGTTGTTCTGTATTTTTAATTCATTTCAAACTGCACTCATGTTGAATTCGTAAAGAACATAGGTCGTTTATTTGGCCTATAACTTTTGATTGGCTTACCTATTTCGAAAACGAAAAAGAACCGACATAAGAGCACGAAAATACCTACAACCTAAAAAAAATGCATTTTTACTATTTTTAGACCATGATATGGTGGCTCGACAATTGACCATGTTGTTTTAGGGATTCACTGACTTCGGTAATTTAAAAAAAATATAAAATTGACTTTTAAAATTTTGGAAAAATATCCCCGCACAAGATTTTTCTGTTTCCTACGCCTCTACATATTTTTTTTCTTGTAAATTGAAAATTTACATAGCAAACAGGTGGGTCAAAAAAAACATGTGCATTATGTTTTAGAAAAAAAATAACATACCAATCTTCGAATAATGACATTTTGGGGTGGTTATACCACTTTTCGATAAATAAAAATTATATATTCCGGAAGGTCATCCGTTTTTCTACATTTCATCTTTTTACACCTAATCGGAAAACATTTTGTAGGTACCTCTAATAATTGATTTTAATGATAATATTTCTGTTTTTCCAGAATGTCATTGCAACTAACGTGTCATATTGGGTATCATTACCTTGCACCACCCCATAAACCAATTAAATAGTTTTATTTTACAAAATGTTATAAGGTGGGAGTACTTAGGAGGATAATTTTACACAATGAAAGGGTGGTTTTGGGAGTTAAAAGTACTCCAAGGAATAACATTAGAAATAAGACTAAATAAATAAATAACAAAGCATGTAGGTTTATGTAAGGACATAAATAAACAACATGAGATGGTTAACCTTGAATGTTATGCTATATTTTTTTATATAATTTGATCATACAAATGGGTAAAAATCTAAATGTCGGTTGGGTTTGGGGTTGGAATATAAATCCGCATATTAGTTTCCCTAGCTGATATTTCTTTCCTTATGATGGAATTGTCCTTGCATGAAGAAGTGTTCAGGTTATGGGGGTGACCTTTGTGTTGATAGTTCATATGCATGAGGCATGCTAGGTCCTAGTCAAATTTTCACTTTGGGTTATAATCCTCTTCATCTCTTCGACAATGACTATTTCACTACCAAGGATAATCCAGGTTAAAGACTTTGACTATTTCATTATCAAATATTTCAATGACCTATATCCCATTTGTCATCTATGTGTTTTTCAAAAATTATTTATAATTTAGGATTCCATCATACAATTTTGATACCATCACATTCATACATATTCCTAAAAGTCACAATCAATTCATAGATAACCTTGCAAACAAAATTATAGATTTCCATTTATTACAATAAATTATTTTCAAATTATGAAAACAAACATATATAGAAAATGTTACATATAACATCATCAAATATCCAGCAAGCATGCATCTCACCCCATTACTCTACATACACATCGACAAATGGTTAACCAAAAGGGGGCATCTATCCCATCCATCGCACCCCTCAATAATGTGAAGGAGGATCTCTAGCTAGGGGTTCTAAGTCCTTGCTCAATAGTGCCTCTATTGCTCTTCGATTACATCTTTGGCGAAATCACATATAATTTATCAAATCAACACAAACTATAACATAATTGATCTCCACTCTACATGGATATCAATGCAGGCATTTGTGACCTCATCACTCAAACCTTTCAATCCCAACTCAGATACTCCCTAGAGTACCACATCAAAACATCATGACATATCTTGTAATATTTATGCCTTCTATCTACCTTAGGGTGTAGAAGGACTTACCTGATCATTGTGATGCTATCTATCAATATTCTAAGGAAGATTTTGCTGGGGATTTCTCCCTCAAGTACTATAGGGTTTCCCTAGGGTAAATTTATGTGTTGTATGTAAATGCTTATATTTATGTTTGTTCATTGATTTCAAGTACTACTGCAATTTCAAATTAAAGATAAAAAAATTAACATCTGCAAGCATCCTTGTGAGAATCGTTGGGTATATAGTCATTGGGTTCTTATCTACGGAATCTTATGCACACTATGCATGGAAAAATATGAATGGAAATGTGAACATTTCTTTCAAGAATTATTGAATCGTGGTACCATATTATTTGAGATAAACTATTGAAAAAGGTTCATTTCTCAAAGAGTATCTCATCAGGAGGGATTACTGGTAATATATCTAAAAGTATATTAGAATTATTATACATATTAGTTTATTTATTTATTAGGCTAATTATCAATTGGTTAGTAAATATTATTTATAATGCGACATGCCTATTAATAAGAATACATGTCCTTTCACTAGCAGGCCATATACAAGCATTGGCCATTGTCATTGTATTCGTATCATCAAATTATATAAAAATATTATTAAATACATATTTGAAAGAATTCTCTTTCAAGTACTTATGGAGATGGATGGGACCAACGATGGGTTTGCATGGTCTTATTCATTGTTATAAACCTTCATGATTATACTTTCTCTTGAAACTAAGTTAAAACAAGGCCTCCTGTTTATTTATTTAATGGATAATAACCTACAACTCATACATCATACACCAACTTAATGTGTGATTATGTATTTTTCCTTTGAGATACTAGATTGGCTAATGGCCTCACACAACCTTTTAGACAACATATATATGGCAGGTCATCCCTATAAAATATCACACACCTATTTATTACATATTCTTGACATTTAGAATTAGCAATTGACGATGGTGATCCTTGTATTGATGCTTATTCTATTTCTGAGGAAGTTGTGGGGTTTTTCACCTTCTTGGTTTTCCCAGTGAAATGTTTTGTGTCTCTTGTCTGTTGTCTCTTATGGTTGATATGTTGTACATGTTGTTCTTTCAGTTAATATCCTAGATCTATTGAATTTATGCTCAAAATCTAACAAAGATTGGTAGACTGCAGTGAATAGTTACACAAATTCTGAACCAAGGAAAGGTTGAGCCATAGCTCAGATTTCCGTAGCGAAGCAGGAGAGGGTGAGGTCGACACACTAAGAGAGCACACCACAGTTAAATCTTTGTTGTAACAGATGTGGCCGACAAGTAGTTAGTTGTTTGTATTTACACTTATTCTGCATTGTAACCGATTGGTAGAAGTAATATACGCCACTTTTTGCATCCTTTTTTACACCTTGTTTGTGTGAACATTGTGGTTGTGTCGTGTGTATTGTTAAGTAAGAACCTTGGGGATAAGGTGCTTTGCGTCAAATTACCCGGAAAAAGCTTTCCCTCAAAAGGATGCTCCTGCTTCATAAACCATATGTTATCCTCCTTCAAGAAACTTTGGGATCAGAACATGAAGTTTCTTCACATATCTCCTTAATCACATCATCGTTCTCTTTTCTAGATCAGAGTGCCATAGGTCTCTCTGGTGGGATGGAAATTAGTTGGAACCAGTCCACAATCAAGCTACTAAACTCCTGGGGTGCTCCATTCGGTATGGGTATCCAAGTTCACTTGGCTGAAGCAACACTCTCTCTAAACAGCATAAATATCTATGGACCCTACTCTAACAGAGTAGATTTCTAGCACGGGGGCTTCACTCAATAAACCTCTATCATAGCATGTTCATTCGTGGAATATGAAACAATACCCCTAATTTCACTAAATATTGGAAAATAACTTCCAAAATTGTTTTTTTTACCCCCCTCCCAATATACCTTCCCGACTTAAAAAAACCCTTATTTTCACTAGATATTGTATGTACCAATTTTTTAATTAACATTTTTTATACCCCTTTATATTTCTACCTAGTATATTGATATGATACCCCTCTTTTGACCCCTCATGCATTCTACAATGCACCTTGCTTCTTTCGATGTATATTGTGGATGCACATTACTTCACCCACAATGCAATTACTCAAGCACATATCATTATGATTTGCAACATCTAATGGTCTAATGACGAGATATGAGATAACTTCTTATATGTCACTAGAGTCAATGCACATAGTACAACTTTTAAATTGCATGTTGCAGTTCCCAATTCGCTGACTAAGCCTATTGTGGGATAGGTATCCAAGCCCCCAGGCCCTGTAACAGGGTCCAGGAGGATGACTAAACCTCCCAAGGCCTATAATAGGTACGAGTGGTTGGATATTCAAGCCCCCGAGGCCTATCGAGGGCCTATAATAGGCCCTGGAGGCTTAGAGCCTCCCAAGGCTATTGGTAACAACTGGCTGAGTGCTATTGGTAACAATTGGTTGTCAATGACCACTGTCTCTCAACTATGATCGATTGGAAACCTACTTCACCACAAAACCCCTGGCCTCAATCATGCCTCAAGACACGATTTCCCTGCATACTGGTAAGCCCAAGCTTTTCCTCAACCTGATTTCTCATCTGGTCGTGATCCCTCCATCTCCTTTTGATGGATATTTGCCATCCCTCCCATATAAAAAATACCCCAAAGTATTTTTGTATTGTTACATTAAATAAAAAAAAAACCTTTGCCCCTTAATATATACGAAATATAATTTTTAGGTTTTCATGAATATTAAATACCGCATTATGAATGAATGTGATATTATATTTCCTTCTTGTGAAGCCCCCATGATTTCTGGGAGACCATTCAAGCCTCCTCCCTGGTAAGAATTGAAGACACAGTGATTGGTGGGGATCTCAATTTCACATTAGGATCACATGAAATCTAGGGTTCGAGTGCTAGAGTTGATCCTCTGGCAAACTTTTTCATTAATCTCTTTGAGAAAATCTAGATGGTGGACCTTGATCCCATCAAATTTAAGCCCACTTGGACAAATCGATGACTTGGGGAGGATGAAATAACTAAGAGACTTGATGGATTTATCTTGGTTGAAAGCCTTATGGAGCGAGATCTCATGTTCAAACAATGGGAGGACTCAGGTGGCGACTCTGATCATCTTCGTATTTGCATGGAAATTCTCAGAAACCTTAACAAGCCTCCAAGTCCTTTCAAGTCCTGTGTTGCTTAGCTCAAAGAAGTAGACGCTCTCAGACTCATTCACACAAATTGGATCCCCTGTGTGGGAGAGGATGGACACCACACAGCCACACACTTTGCTCAGAATCTCTCTCGCATAAAAGGCCTCCTTAAAGTCTCGGCAAAGGAAAAAAGGATTTCGGACGATCAGGCTATACTCCAGATTGAGGCTGAGTTGGCTGAAATCCAAAACAGCGAGGGGGGGGTGTTTCTCATCTGGATGATAAGGAAAAACTGTTCTTCCTAGAGTCTAGTAGAACTAAGATTCTGAAAGAGTGTGAATAATTCTAGAGACTTAAGAGTAGAGCAATATGGATGGCTAATGGGGATGACAATACCAAATCATTTCAAGTTTATGCAAAGGGCAGAAAACAACATAATACAATCTAGGAACTACAGAACATCAAAAATGAACGAGTCTCTACTTTTGAATACATGGCTGAGACTAGAAAATATTTCTTTGAATCCCTCTTTAAAGCTTATCAATAGGCCTCCATTGCTGAAGTTATTCATATCGCTCGTTACTTCCCCACAAGAATCACTGATGAAGACAATTCTGATCTCATGGAAGAGGTCTCGGAAGAAGAACTTAAATCCATATTGCATAGCTTCCAAAAGGACAAAAGCCCGGGACTGGATGGTTGGACCATTGAATAACTTTTGGAAGCCTTTGATACCATTGGACCTGATCTCCTTCATCTGATTGAACAATCTTGATTAAATGGTCACATTCAGCCACCTCTCAACTCGACCTTTCTTTCACTCATCCCCAAGAAAGAAAATTCAATTTTTCTGGAGGACTTCCGGCCTATCTCTCTCTGCAACATTATCTACAAAGTGGTTGCAAAAGTGATTTCTCAAAGATTCAATAAGGTTCTTTTGAAAATCATATCTTCTGAGCAATTTGGCTTTCTAGAGAACTGACAAATCCATGAAGCAATAGGATTTGCAAAGGAAGGCATACACAACATTAAAGTCAAGAAGTCAAAAAGGGCAATCCTCAAAGTTGATCTATCAAAAGCTTTCGATAGAGTTAGATGGCTCTATCTAAGGCTCCTGCTCACTCATTTAGGCTTCAATGATCCCTTCATCAAATGGATCTTTGCCTGCATCACCACTGCATCTTTCTCAGTCCTAATAAATGGATCTGCTACCCCTTTGTTCCACTCGGAAAGAGGACTTTGACAAGGCTGCCTTCTCTCTCCTCTTCTCTTCCTCTTCGTGGCTGAAGGGATAAGTAGAGCTATCCTAGATGCTAAAAGCAGAGGTTTATTCATTGGGATCAAGATTGTTGAGAACCTAAATATCACCCACCTCCTGTTTTTGGATGACATCCTTATCTTCTAGAACGAATCCATTAGGGAAGTAGATATTCTTTCAAGAATCCTGCAACTTTTCTGCAACACCACTCATATGAAGCTCAACGATCAGAAATCCATCATCACCACTTTCAACTTGGAAGAGAATGCCATCAGAAGACTATTGATCTTTTTCCATTTTGTTGTCACCCCCTTGGATGAAGGCCTTAAATACTTGGGCTTCAGATTAAAACCAAATAGCTACAAAAAGGAAGATTGGTTTTGGTTAATTGCAAAATTGGAATGTAGAATCAATGTCTGGAGCAACCGATGGCTTTCAAAAGATGGGAGAATAGTTATAGTAAAATTAGTTTTGGAATCCATCCCTGTCTATTGGATGGCCCTTGCTTGAATCCCTAAATCCATTCTGGAAAGAACCAGAAAAATCTACTCATGTTTTCTGTAGACCGAGAAAAAAGATCAGAAGGTTACCCCCTGGGTAAAATGGGATCATCTAGCTCATCCAAAATATATGGGAGGCTGGGGGATCAAAAACATCTCTCTCTTTGCAAAAGCTCTAGCAGCAAAAGTTTGTTGGAGGCTCATTTCAACAAAAAGTATTTGGACGGAGGTTGTCACTCATAAATACATTCCCCTCTCTCTATATGGGATTGGATTAGAAACTCAACCTTTACTGCTCAATCTTCGGGGACTATCATTTGGAAATCCATTTGCAACGCTTTTCCTCTCATCCACAATGACCTTTCCTAGAAAGTAGGGAATGGCTCTCGAGTGTGAATTGGAGTAGATACTTGACCCAAAATTCAGCTGCAACACCTTATCCCCCCACAACTCATTCAGCTCCTCAATGAAAACGGTTTCTTCCACTTGAACCAGATTGTGGATCTAGCATCCACAAATTTATGGCATCAGGGGTGGAAAGGAATAAGAGACCTGGATATTCCCAACTTATGGCTTGCAGACTCAAATACATACATCAATGCCCTTCGTGTTTCCCACATCCGTGTCACAGATACACAGGATGAGCTAATGGGAACTCGCTGCACATGGAAGTTACACTCCCAAAACAGGCTATCAGAGCCTCTGTTCAACAACTTTTCGATTGACTCTTAAATGGTGGCAAATCAGACTTTGGAAATTAAAATGCCCCCTGAAGGTGAAAATATTCATCTGGTGCATGTTGGAAAACAAAATCCCAACCTGGGATAGAATGAAGAACCGACAATTGGAAGGCCCTGGATGGATCCCTTTATGCAAAAACAATGAGGAAAGCCCCAAGCACCTTTTCCTGCCTTGCTCCTTCACTCTATAGTCTATTCATTTTCGAAATCCACCCTCAATCTCAGACTTAATTTCCATGGCCACTCCCTTGAAGATGCGTGTAATTCTTGGTCCTCTTCAACCCATTCCATACACATCAAAGCTCTGCCTCTTATCCACATTTGGGGAATTTGGATTGCTCGAAATTATGCCATTTTCCAGGAAAAAGCCTCTTCTCTAGAAGTAGTTGCAAACAAGGCCTTGATATCCTATCTTTCTTCCCACAATCAAAAGATACTCTAGCAATCGGAAACATCACTGAAGAACAGATTCATACCTCCCTCCCTTGGTATTTTTTTGATGGTGCATCCCAAAACCATTCCTATGGCGGTGGAGCAACACTCTTTTTGTCTCAAAACCATCATTTTCAGATCCAAATGGGCTTAGGGGAAGGCACAAACAACTATGCAAAACTTCTGCAATTAAAACTTTTGCTCTGTTTTGCTTTGGAGAAAAAATGCAAAAAGCTTCAGATTTTTGGTTACTCTCTCATTGTTATAAATTGGGTGAACAAATTCCAAAGTTGCAGAAATATTTCCCTTATCACCTTGTTTGAAGAAGTTTGCAGACTCACAGCTCGTTTTGACAACATCGCCTATCGACATGTGTACAGGGAAAGAAACATAGTTTCCGATCATTTGTCAAAACAAGAGCTGACTATGGAGTTCAGGACTTGGAAATTCATGGAATTCAGGGATGCTGAAGTCTATGAATTTTTTCATAGACCCTTTATGGATAATCAACTTCAACAAACTTAATATCTAAACACTCATTTTTCTTATCAAGACATTGCAACAACCATAGATGTACTCCATCAGTTTATTGTTTTTTTTGGTCTCGCTCACGGGACTACATGCTCTAATTTTTTGTATTTAACTGGACTTCGATTCAGCTATGGATCAAATCTTTTTTGTTACTCACTTTTTATAATGAAGCCTTGGATATTCCGCATAGTGCATTCCCATCAGCACTGTCATGAAAGTTGTATGCTTCCATAACTCTGTAATATTGACGCTCTTTTTGGATATATAAAATAAGCTTTTTTCCATTGGAAAACAAAATAACTAGCTTAATTTTAATAATAACCATTCTTTAATTTAAATATTTGATTAAAAAAATATTCGTTTTGAATAAATATTATGCCCAAGAAAAAAAATGTAACGAAGATAGAAGAAATGATAATAGATATAAAGTCAAATGCTGAATTGGAGAATTTACAAATTGAACTCCCAAAAGAAGTAAACTTTAAAGGCTTTGTATAAATATGGCACCGCCTCACATTTTTCTCATTTATTGGAACAAGAGTGTGCATTCTACTTTTTCATTTATTGGAACTTGAGTGTACACATGGCTACTACTTTGAAATATCGTTGAAAATGAATTATTTATATATATTTTTAAATAAAAAAAAACAATTTTCTTTTAAATATTATGAAATATATATTATTATAAATAACCAAAACTTTAGAAAATAACTTCAAATGAATAAGGTCAATAATAATAATATAAACCAATTAAATAGTTTTATTTTACAAAATATTATAAGGTGGGAGTACTTAGGAGGATAATTTCACACAATGAAGGGCGGATTTGGGAGTTAAAAGCACTCCAAGGAATGACAATAGAAACAAGACTAAATAAATAAATAACAAAGCATGTAGGTTTATGTAAGGACATAAATAAATAGCATGAGATGGTTAATTTTGAATGTTATGCTATATTTTTGATATAATTTGATATAGGGTAAATATCTAAATGTCGGTTGGGTTTGGGGTTGGAATATAAATCCGCATATTAGTTTCCCTAGCCGATATTTCTTTCTTTACCATGGAATTGTCCTTGCATGAAGAAGTGTTCAGGTTATGGGGGTGACCTTTGTGTTCATAGTTCATATGCATGAGGCATGCTAGGTCCTTGTCAAATTTGCACTTTGGGTTATAATCCTTTTCATCTCTTCGACAATGACTATTTCACTACCAAGGATAATCTAAGTTCAAGACTATGACTATTTCAATGACATATATCCCATTTTTATCTATGATTTTTTCAAAAATTATTTATAATTTAGGCTTCCAGCATACAATTTTGATAACATCATGTTCATACATATTCCTAAATGTCACAATCAATTTGTAGATAACCTTGCAAACAAAATTATGGATTTCCATTTATTACAATAAATTATTTTCAAATTATGAAAACAAACATATATAGCAAATGTTACATATAACATTGTCAAATATCCATCAAGCATGCATCTCACCAAATTAGTCTACATACACATCAACAAATGGTCAACCAAAAAGGGGCATCTATCCCATCAATCGCACCCCTCAATAATGTGAACGAGGATCTCTAGCTAGGGGCTCTAAGTCCTTGCTCAATAGTGCCTCTATTGCTCTTCGATTAAATATTTGGCAAAATCACATATAATTTGTCAAATCATCACAAACTATAACATAATTGATCTCCACTCTACATGGATATCAATGTAGGCATTTGTGACCTCATCACTCAAACCTTTCCATCCCAACTCAGATACTCCCTAGAGTACCACATCAAAACATCATGACATATCTTGTAATATTTATGCCTTCTATCCACCTTAGGGTGTAGAAGGACTTACCTGATCATTGTGATGTTATCTATCAATATTCTAAGGAAGATTTTGCTGGGGATTTCTCCCTCAAGTACTATAGGATTTCCCTAGGGTAAATTTATGTGTTGTATGTAAATGCTTATATTTATGTTTGTTCATTGATTTCAAGTACTACTGCAATTTCAAATTAAAGATAAAAAAATTAACATCTGCAAGCATCCTTGTGAGAATCGTTGGGTATATAGTCATTGGGTTCTTATCTCCGGAATCTTATGCACATTATGCATGGAAAAATATGAATGGAAATGTGAACATTTCTTTCAAGAATTATTGAATTGTGGTACCATATTATTTGAGATAAACTATTGAACAAGGTTCGTTTCTCAAAGAGTATCTCACTAGGAGGGATTACTGGTAATATATCTAAAAGTATATTAGAATTATTATACATATTAGTTATTTATTTATTAGGTTAATTATCAATTGGTTAGTAAATATTATTTATAATGCGACATGCCTATTAATAAGAAGACATGTCCTTTCACTAGCAGGCCATATACAAGCATTGGCCATTGTCATTGTATTCATATCATCAAATTATATAAAAATATTATTAAATACATATTTGAAAGAATTCTCTTTCAAGTACTTATGGAGATGGATGGGACCAACGATGGGTTTGCATGGTCTTATTCATTGTTATAAACCTTCATAATTATACTTTCTCTAGAAACTAAGTTAAAACAAGGCCTCTTATTTATTTATTTAATGGATAATAACCTACAACTCATACATCATACACCAACTTAATGTGTGATTATGTATTTTTCCTTTGAGCTACTAGATTGGCTAATGGCCTCACACAAGCTTTTAGACAACATATATATGGCAGGTCATCCCTAGAAAATATCACACCTATTTATTACTTATTCTTGACATTCAAAATTAGCAATTAATGATTGTTAACATTTAAATAATACTTCAAATCACAGTCATTTTCATGTTCTCAACGTTATTTCCTCTTTAATTTTGTATAATTATATTAATGCCTATAATAGAGCATATTCATTTTACTACCTTGGTTTGTTTTTCTTTTCTTTTCATTATACAACATTAATAATATTAATAATATATATATATATATATATATATAAATTAATATTGATACTATTAGACATAATATCTACATAATCAATGCAACCAATTGTATACATTGACTACATATGTGTAAAATACAATTACATTACAAACCTTTTTTCAATTAATAACATATTTCAACTATCAAGTTGTATTTTTATCACCAAGTTCTCATCTTGAATCAAAGTTTTTTTTGAAGATTAAACTAGTAAATTGAGTACACCAACTATATTTTAGAACATAAAATGAAGTTAAAACATAAGTAAAATCATTCTCGATTAATCTTCAAATTAATTTATACTTCAATTAATTTATAATAATAACAATGACAACAATATTATAATATTATATTAACAACAATATGTGAAGAATTATTTCATTTGAGATATGAATATGTTTTTTTTTTTATAAATTTTCAAAAAAATTATAATTCGATCTATATTGGGTTCTTGAAAGTGATACAACCAATTTTTTTTATTTTGATAGGCTAAACCTAAAATGAATATTATATATCAATTTCTTATTATTATTTTTATAAAAAAAAAAATAATTTGTTATTCAAAGGGTAAAATGAAAGTTACAACATGATTTATTCACACCATCTTATTCTTATTGATTACAAATAAAGATTTTTTAATATTGTGCATTATTGTTTTTAAAGGCTTAGGAGAGAGATTTTCATAAACTTTTTCTAGGTTATTAACTACTTTGAACCTAAAAAATGGTATCCCATTTCAATAGATGTTTTATCCTGACTAATTCAATTTATTAACATTATCATATATATAATAAATGAAATTAAATAAATCTAATTTAAGTAAAATCACATAAATTATTTGATTTAAATTAAATAACAATATACTAATGAAGAAAAGTAATAACAATATTAATTATATACTTAATAAATTACATCAATTAACTTACTACCAATTTAAGTAAATTACATGAAAAACAATATATAATTTAAAACATTTGACGTAATAATTAAATATTAATGATGTCATAATATAATTGAACAATGCTTAAATTACAACCTATTTTTAATTCATCCTTTGAATTAAAATCATGATTTCTTTTTTCAATCGACATTGATTAAGGGAGGTTGGAAGGGAGGTTGGGAGGTAAATTAAGTTGGAGGTTAATTACCTTTTCATAATTCGATACCACCTTTAAGAGAGGTTTGGATGGGAGTAGTCTATCGATTTTACATTTTCGTATTGATTTTATGGTGGGTTTTGGTCGAAATTAGGTAAATTCTTTTTTGGTAAAATCGAAATCTAGAAGTGTTAAAATTGTGTTTTTAAATCTATAAATAGATTTAGCACCCTCGAATACGCCCATGGCACCCAAATTATGCAATTTCCATATCTAATATATGTGATTCTAAGATTTTTTAAAGATTTCCAACTGGACTTCGAACAAAATTAGATGGAAAATATGCTCAGAAAAAGGTTGAAAACGTAGAATATTTAGACTACACCATTTTGATGTGGTGCCCCTTTTGTGGAGATAAGTATTGCAAGGAATTTAAATGAAACCATTGCTTTCACCTCCCAATACCCTTTATCCACTTTTCCCTTGGTCATGCGATATGGTTGCATGTTTTCCGAAATATTTATGAGCATTCCATGTGGTCTCATGTAGATTATTTTGATTAAAATTTTAATGGGCATTATTTAGTCTGGTCCTCTACTCATTTTTGGGTTCAAACCATCATCCTCGACACCAACTTTTTTTTATGGATATATTGCAGTGGGACTTCAACTTTCCCATTCATCCATGGTTGCACCCTGGATTCCTCTGCATGTTGAGATTTTCTAGCACGACCTCATTTAGTACTAAGCCCACGCCTGGGTATGGTTGGACTACGAGTAGGGGCATTGTTTGAGTGACTCGATTAGTGTCTCTAGGAGTACCATTAACCTTTTTCATTCTTAGTAAAAATGATGCAACATTATTTTGAGAGAAACAATGATAACTTTTTAGTCACCTAGAGGTCAACTTCATGAGTAAGTTTAAGAGTTATAAAGTAGTCATTGTGTTTGTGTCATGAGTGGGAACCAATTGTGCATTCCACTCATAGTCCTTGTGTATGATATGTTGTGTGGGTGACAAGATCTATGATCTTGTAGTACAATACTATTCTCTAGAAATAGAGTGGGAAAAGGATGAATTATTATTGGCATGTTTTTCAAGTATGAATTACTATTGGAAAGTATGAAGAAGTATATCTAGAATTTGCATCCAGTCTGAAGATGTGTGTCCAAATATACATCATGCATGTCTAGTATAAAGAAGTACATAAGAAAGGGTACATCATGCGTGACCAGTATGAAGAAGTACATAAGGAAGATACATCATGTAGATCAAGTTCAAAGTGGCACATAAGTAATGTATCCTACTACATGTGGTACCTGCACAAATATCAAGTCCACCAACTCTTACTCTCTCAAGGTAGTAACCAAAGAATTGGTTGGACAACGATACATGTGCACAATCAGTCACAGAGTTGGTTAATAAAAGGTACAAGTGTGCAAGCATGATAAGAGAATTTTATGGAATGTTCAAGCAAGCTTAAACATTGTATGGTCAAAGATCGGAAGTGCACAAGCAACAAGAAAGAAAATATGGTTGAACAATCTCGAAAGCGCGCAAGTCTCACCAATCAGAAGATGCTTTCAGTTATTGGAGCATGCACAATTTTCTAGAAGGGTGCAGCGGTTGAAGTTAGCATATGCCCAAATTCCACAGCTGACAATACAATAGGTGCAAAAGTCCCACAAGTGATGGTACCAAAAGGGTCAAAGTCCCACCAAGTTGAATATCAAGTATGCTCACATACCACAAAGAAATGGTAGATCAAGAGCATAAGACTACACCACTAAGGTGTAACTCCCACTAATTCGTGAAATGTGGATGTGTAAGACTAAAAACTGATGACGCATCAACAGTGCAAAAGATGACATGTGGAAAAAGCACAATCTATGAAGCAAAGAAGAAGGGATGCCACAACCAACTTGTGGACATACAATCCATGTAGGACATGTATAAATAGAAATACAAGTTGGATATTTGAAGCAAGATTGATGGTGATAATGTAGAGATTCAAGTGGAATATACATATTTATATTCAAGGCATTAGGGGCTCGACGAAAAAACAACATGATCTAGCAAAGAGCCGAGTGTGCACATGTAGCCAAATGAAATACTGATGGTGTGTAGAATGATGATGTAGATATGTGACGAATGCGCAAATAATGAAAGGTAGAATCATAGAAGTATGTGCAAGTAGATGAGGACTGATTGATAGTATCACATATAGCACGTAGATAGTCACAGATGTTGTAAGACAAAAGCACAAAGATAGAACTGAAGTATATTAGAAAATGTGTAGAAGTTTGGTTGATGCACGAAGGTCGAAGTGAAGTGTGCGAAGTAGATAAATCCATCAGATGCATGACGATAGAAAAATAACATAATCTAGAATTCACGTCACGATGAGGATGATCTGAGAAAAGTGTGTTAAACCTAAAGGACAAATCACTTGATGCACAGTAGGTTGCAGATTGTATAAAATACTTTGGCACTTAAATATAATGGACACATCCAAGTAAGTGCACAGTCCCATCTGATATAGGTGCATAATATCATAGCAAAAAGATATCAATTGAAAGCACAAGTATTAGTTGGTGAGTGAAATTGCACAGTATCATAAATATCGAGTGAAATCTGGTGCAGACTGTAAGATCAGATGCACACAGTACATGAAGTAATTCATTAGCATAATCGAATAATTGAGTGGAATGATAATTCAAGTGATGTTTGAAGCACAGTGACAGAGAATCATCTGCATACGAAGGTAGCACACAACATAACTAATATAAGAAGATCAAAAGTATGCATGTGTTCGAAGTTTAGTAAGACAACATCTTATTATGTTCATCCAAGAAGTAGGATGGGGAAAGGAACATGGAGCAAGGAACATCTTATTATGTTCATCCAGCCTCCTTCCAGTTTATGCTACAGAAACAGAGGGAGTTGGTGCTTCCTTCAAGTCGATGCTTGTAAATCCAGGGGATCAGTTCCTCCTTCCAGTTGGTGCTGGTAAACATAGGAATTCAGTGCTTCCTTGAATGTATTATTTTCATTACAAAAAATATTTATGTGGTTTTATCCCGTTTGGGTTTCCACGTTAAAATTCTTGTGTGTTCTATGTTCTCTATCTTGGTGCAAATTTGGATGTATGTTTTATTTATGATGGATGCATAATTAATGATCAAATATTATGTTCAGTTTAAACTGTTAAAGAAGTGAAAATATCTCCATAAATGCGTTGATATTGATTCACACCCCCTCTTAGTAATAAATCGATTCCAACAATTAGTATAAGAATGGGTGCCTTCAATAACATATTAACATCTAGAAGATAGATCCTTGCACAATTATGGGGAAGGAGCAATTTCAAGGAAAAGCACCATGGTTACAAGAAGATGTAAGGTTAAACAAACTCTCTATTATAGAAGCATGAAAAAATATTCGCACATAGTTAAAAATCATAGAATAATTTAAAAGGATAGAAACCAAGACCTTGAACATCCTAAAGAAGAAAGAAGAAGATTCAAAGGAATTGGAAGCATCCCTCACCAGTCAGTTACAGGAAATGGATGAGACCTATCAAAATATAAGACTAAGGAATTATACTTTGGAAAGATATATAAATAAATCAGTTGTAGAAAATTAGAAACTTGAAAAGGAGATCTCTCTACAAAAGGAAAAAATGGAAGAATCTACAGAGGAAAAGAAAGAAGTCTTATACCTAAACGAACAGCTCCAAAAACAATGTGATGATAAAATTGGAATTCAAGCAAGACAACTGGAGATCACTAAGAATAATTTAGAGTATGAAAAGATGCTTGATGAATAGAATATCCAACTACAAGAAAAAGAAAAATAAATTGAAAGGATGTAGGATCAATTTATAACAAATGCAAGATTTGTCAAAAGAACATAAGTATTAGATGAAATTATCAGCAAGCAAAGATCGTCTCTCAACAAAGTTGGTATAGGCTATGATGATGAGTGCAATAAGATTGATCAAAGAGAACGAGAAGTTGCACAAATTTGCACACTTATTCAATGTTGGAAATGCATGATAACATGAAACTAGAAAATACTGCAGCAATGTCATTTTTTACAAGTGCAAGAAAGTTGGACATAAATCTTAGGATTGTGGAAAGTCAAGAAAGATTGTGAAATGCTAGAGAAGAAAGTTGGTAAGGAATTCCAATCTATTAACAGATGCAATACCTATGAGAACAACAGAAAAGATCATTGTAATAGGGTCTGGAGAAAGACAAATCTAAGTCTAACTAGTAAGTCAGGCTATGTCAGAACTTCGAATAAAAAAGTGGAGGACTTGGGAGACCAATCCTTCTCCACTCCAATACAATACTGACTCATTGACAGTCGTACGTGTCATAGTAAAGTAATTGTGTGATAACATGAACTGCAATGACGAGTGATATTTAATGATTAGTGGAGAAGTGGAACCAACAATAATAAATGTTCAAATGGAAACAACATTAATGATGGGAAGTGGTTAAGTGAATTTGGACAATGATCAAATTAAACTGAAATTTTTTTATTTCCAAAATGGACCAAATCTTGGTAAATCCGTAGAAGGTGGAAATCATTAATGGGTAAATACAAGCCTTTATAAATCACGATAATTCTTTGTATGGACCATCGTGCCTATTGAGAACTAGAGACATTCAGTGAACAATGTTTGAAGAATTGAAGATCGAAGATCATGGCACCCAAAAGACAATATAGATCGAAGAACCCAATTGTGAAGAATCAGGAAGGCTCTGCGAAAATTGAAGATTTGTCTTGATTAAATCGTGAATATGACTACATTCCATCCAAAAAACCCAATGCTCCACACATGGCTCTGCCAAAAGTAGAATATACACCTTTACATGATTGTAAAATCTCTAAAGGAGTATTTGTGGAAGGAAATATGCATGGCCTACTATACAAGTTCACATTTGCAGACCATGATATTACCAATGATGAAATATTTCCTAGGTTAGATATGGATAACTATATGGGCAAGAAGGAGATCTCAAACACCAAGATACCAACTGTGATAGTACTCAATGAATGGGAATATGAACTATCAAGAATAGGGATACTAAATATATTGGGAATTCATCACTTTGGAAGATCGCCACAAGTAAAGATGTGTGCAAAACTACTGTTATCACAAGTACATGATGGATATCTATGGTTGAACAAATCTATTCCTATTAATGCCAAGATTATAGAGGAAATCACTAGACACCCCTCGGTTGGGGAATTTATAAGTTCTTTGATGAGCATAAGTCAAGAAAAGGATTTTGGAAAGAAGATGGATGAAAAATATGGAACCCAATGAGCAAGCAGATGATTCTTAGTCACACAAATAAAGGATGATGCAGTAAGTGTGATACCCCAAAATATTATTTTTGAATTATTAGTTGTGACAATTATTTTTATGTAAGATTTGTTTAAAAACTCAAAAACAGAAAGTGACACTCTACACAACAAACTATTTTTTTAATTATTAAATAAAAGAAAAAGGCACTTGGAGAGTTCAACTAAATGAGGGGACACCACCATGGCACAAGAGAAAATGTGTAAGAAAGAAAGAGAGATCCATACCAATCAAATCCAATATAAAACTCAACAACCAAACAAGATCTTGAATCATAGGGATTTATGGATTGATTGGATATTTGATTGGGATGGGACAAGGCCAGGGAAAAACTATATACAATAGTGCACTGAGATAGCATGGGACGCCGTGTTGTGCATAGAGGAACTACATTGAGTGTTCTCTCTTTTCATATGTCTATCATTGCTTGTTATGGACTATGAGAGAGAGAGTGTTGCGTGGAAGTGATTGCTTAGTGTTATATTGCATGGTGGTGATCCAACTCAGGGGTGGAGTTGCGTAAACTGTTGAGTTTCTCTCTCCTATGGTTGGGAGGATCTCACTCTCCAAGGATATATTTTCGTTACTTCAAGTAAGTATATTACTTTGATTATATGATCAAGTGAGTCATGAATATAATATTTTATTATAGATTTAATTCTTGAAATATGAGAAGCCATGTTTGATAGAATGTAGATATCTGTTTTAAATTAAGGGTAATAACCATTTTACTTTGCATAGTGAGAAATGTATATGGGTACACTCTTTTCTCCATTTTCCATGGGAGAATATTTTATATCATGTATATTTTAGATAGTAATTATAGAGTAAAAACTATTACAATATTGATAAGAATCTTGAGTAGTAATATTTATGATGTTGATTGGTTATGATAAATCCCTAAGGGATTTTACGGAAGTTTTGCATTTATAATATTTGGGAATATTATAATAATAAAAAATTGAACACCCTCTACATCTATTTATATAAACTTATCATTTGATTGAAAAATATCTGTAGACCTCGATGCGAAGAACTCTTCCTCCGGTTAGAAGAGATCCCTGCATATAAAAGAGTTGCATTCGATTTTTTTTAATAAACCCTCTACATCTATTTATGAATAACAATGTGTTTGATTGAACTCTGTTCATTTCGTTGGGAATAATTCTTCATATGCAAAAGCATTGCATTTGGATCAAACTCTGTGTATGGAAATGTTGTCTTCAATTTGGATTGATCTATGTATATTAAAACAATGCATTTGATTGGTGTGAGACTTTGGATAAAATTTTGCATTTGATTGGAGTGATACTTCAATACAAGTCCCCTCAAAGTCTAGTCAGTCAACTGAGTCAAAGGCGTGCATGTTACATACACCCCCTCTTATTAAAACTTTGTCTCGAAGTTAATTTTCATCGCACATACACTTTCACTTTCTTTTCATAATCAATTTTCATTCCATTCTCTTCTATTTTCACCAAATCTCCATGCCATAACCACTAGCTTTTCTATCATAATTGATTTTATGTTTCATTCAACAAAGTTCTAACATATTCTCAATAATTCAACAATAATTTCATGTAATGCAAATCTAGTAATATTTAAATTCAATAATCGTCAATACTGACTTATATTTCCAATGCTTCCTAGTCATTACATCAGTAACATCATGTCCATTTCAAGGAGATCATCGTGTCCTTACCTCAGTTCATCATTTTCAATATCATATGATCCCTCTAGCATTCTTTCCAAGTCACATCATGTGCATCATCACCATCTCATCAAGTCCAATCTTGAGGACTAGTCATATTTTCGTTTAGGCTTCACCATGTCAGGTGGTTAACATCATTGTGTTTAGATCGCCGTGGTAGTCATATCCATATTTTGTTTGAACCAAATTGTCTTCGTTTGACCCTTTTGGCACTTGATGGAAGTTTTAGCAAAAATTAGCCTTTTGTTTCTTGTTAGTTAAAGAATCTAAAAAAAAAATGTGTCCTTTGTTAATTATCCCTATTTTTTTTCATTCTCCTTACTATGTCCTTTTCCAAATACCCCTCATCTTACCGTTTGGGTTTCCCTTTCTTTCTAAGAATAGGAAAATATCATATAATTTATGCCGAATAAATAACAATGATCCTCTATTAATTTAAGTGCAAAGGACCATTACGAAACACACTATAATCATAGATGGCCCTCTTCCACATCTCATCATTAATTGATTTACTTCTTTCTTCATATGGAACTTGTGGAACCTCAATCATAAAAATATTATCAGAATCAATTTTCTGTGAAAGATGTATGCTAATGAATTTTCATACTCTCATTCACAATTGGCCATTTTGACACCCACAATTTCTTCTACCTCTAGCAGGTAGTCAAAGATTTTTTTTTTCTCTTGTATCCTTGAGTATCATCTTTCACCATGTATAGGGTCTTCCTCAATTGCCACCAAATAGAAATGGTGTTCTTCAAGGGACATCTTCCCAAGACTCATCTTTCATTGGTATACCTTTAACACACTTATCTTCATTCCCACTATCCTCCATGTCACCCTCACATTCTGTTTCGTCTACATGCTCTAAGGAATCCATTATCGATATAGTTCACTTCATGATTATTAGAGCCCCGCCTTCAATATGAGGTCCCTCTTCCTCTAAAAATAATTAGACTTTTCTTTGAAATGACAACTGTATTCATATACATTCAAATATGCATTCCTTTCTTTCCAAATCAATAGGACTTACATAAGCCTCCCTTATGATTTCATTAACGGTATAGCACATTCCATATATATAATAGAATTATTTATTGAATACAGATTCCTTATTTCCACATATAATTTGTTTTTAACCCCTCTAAGCCTTTCGCTTTCATGTATATATATATAAAGTATAATGCATATCGGTGTTGTTGTATCGATTTTAATAGAAAGAGTGTTGGTCCTATCTAGCTTCCACCTCACTCTGATACCAAAATGTAGAACGCTTCTTGCTAAGCAATATAAGGGTATTTTTTTCTTTTTAATATACAAAATGAGGATAATGATAAATCTATTTCTATCTAAATTCTATATTCATATGAATATTTAATCAATCATAAGTTTAATTATAACTTATACACATAACCTTAAATAAAAAATATATTTGTAATATCCATAAATGAATAATTCTTTTCAAAGGTCTAAAATGTAACTTCTATATATATTCATATATATGAAGACTCATTATTAATACTATCCCCACCTAAATCCAGTCCTTTTCCAACAATCTCATGGTACTTCTACATATTCTCTTAAACACAATGTAATGTAATATATATATATATATATAATCCTAACAATCTCTTAACTTGTCTCTATGTAACAAGCACTTTCTCTATTCGCATGTCCAAAGCATGACCATCCTTTTTCATTTTTGAGAACATTGGTATCTTTTCTTAGTTTAGCATTTATATACAATAATGACTCGTTTTTCTTAGTTTAGCATTTATATACCATACTGACTCGTAATAAGGTAATTAGGGATTTTTCCCATTAATATAAATATTTTAAACATCAAATCTAAATTCAAGACAACTACTATATTGATTTTTGAATTTCTTTCAATACGACAATTATACCATACTTGTACACTAACCCCAATATTTTAATACAACTAAAGATAAGGTATCCCATATTTAGGAGAGCCATATCGAACTTGATGAATAACAGACATCTCATATTCCATTAACAAGTTAAATGTCCATAATACATTCGTCACCCATTACTTTCGGTTCACACATTTGGGTGGATTACTCCAACTGGTCCGAATAGGAACGATGTGGACACAACTTTTATCAACCAGGGTAAAACAATTTACAGCAGGACGCCTCTACTCGATCTGGTTAGGACCTGCGAGCATGGACTCCAGACATATGAATGCCATATCTGAATATAGAGGACTAAACAGTTGTAATAAAATTTTAAAATAATTCGTACAAGGAGGCAATGAAACTGTAAATGTCTACACATACACGGTTTGACCATTCTATGCAACAAATAGTCTTACAAGAAAAACTAGACCATTCTATGCAACAAATAGTCTTATAAGAAAAACTATATTTCTATCCAGAGGCGGTTCTCTCTCAGTTAATGGTAAACCAATCACACCGTCCAAGACTCTAGTTACAATGTTCAGTCCGACTAGATCGAAATCATAGCCGCGCAGATAGCTATGAATTTGAGGAGACATATAAGTATGCACTGATCTCTAGAGATCTATGCCTACTCAACCCATCGCCTTATTAAAAAAAGTTTATCATCATCAAGGGAACCTTACTAGATCTGATAACATTTGAATACAGATAATACGATATACAATTCATGCATCCGAGTGTTCAGCTCGATCCAGGTCGAATTATAATCCGAGGGTTTTCAACAATTTAAAAGGATAAATATTTGACAGCTTGATCCATGATCCGTGCTGAATCGAGCTCCCACATTTTGTTACATAATTTCTAAAGATAAATAACATAAATACTATGTCCCATTCCATATAATAATGAGCCCAATAATTAAATGTATGGATTCGAATTTGCAACAATCAAAGATACCACAACTCGATCTGTATAGATTCGAGCTCCATATTGAATCGTATAGTTTTAGGTATGAATATAACATACTTATCATGGCTCGATCAAAAAGGATGTGAGTTCAACATCTAGTTATACAATCTTGAAGGTAAACTAAACACTATCGTTATAACTTGGATTGTATGGGTCCGAATCTACAGTAAAACTGGACCGTGACATTGCAAATCGATAATATCGTTATACTAATATGCAGATCTATAAGATAATTTTACTAGTATGCAAATCGATAGTATCATTATACTAATATGTAGATCGATAAGAAATTTTAATAACATGCAGATCGATAACTCAAAAATATAATCTTTTATAGGCAATTAACCAGAATGATAATTAAAAGAAAGTATTTCGACTCTCAATCAATAAGTTAACTTTCATAATAATTTTTCATGGATTTAAAGGACTAAATTACTTCAAATAACTCTATCGGCCATCAACAATCAATTACACGGTTTAAAATATAATAGAGGTCACTATCATGCTCGATAGATTATGATCCTAAGCACATATATTCAAATCACACAGATTTAAAAGAATAAATTTAAGACAATAAAACATGTCTGTGGTGGTCAATCCTGCAAAAGTCAGAGACGTTGGTCTAGTTTCCAATTCACTCTAATAAAATCCTAATGCAATTACCGAAAGACTCCTCGGTTTACCTCCCTACCACACTAGGAGTAATCTTCTTCCTCCCAGTTCCCTGAGCAAATAGGGAGTCTTAATCCCCAAACTAATTCTCAACCAAACTCACATAGATCACACCATTCTCAAATTCCCATTATGGAATCCATCCAGCATTAGGGAGCAAGAGGTCCTTTCCTCTTCACCTCTTCCTTTTTAAATAGAAGAGGTCATTTCCTCTTCATCCCTTCCTTCTTTAATAGAAATGTCTTTGTCAACATGTGTCGTCTCATGCATAATTATTCAATTTATTAATTTTCTAATATTCATTCTCATGCAACCATGTGTCACCTTCACATGAGGGTGCACATAAGTTCCACAAATTGCTCTTAGTTGTCTCTTTTGTCTAAAATTCCAATCCTTAAATCAGTGGGTGCATGTGGAGTTAAACTCAAAAATATCTATCCATCTAGATTTGCTCCAAAATCAAATATCTCTTATTTATTTGTTTTTTATATTTATTCAATGCATGTCTTCTTAAATCAGTGGGTTCACATTAAGTCTACCTCAAAATATTCCCCCCCTTAATATTTGCTCAAAATTAAATACTTTTTCATTTAATTATTCTCAATTTAACTTTAAAATATGCATAATTCAATATGTGTCTAAATGTTTTAGTGCTAGTATGCAAGTAATTGCATTTCTTGTCGTTGTCTAGGTACCACATCTATGGGTCCTTCTGACAAGTTCCTTGCATTTATCCTTGTGTTGGGAGTGCGATGTAGCGATTAGGAATTGTTACTGTAATTATTCGACTACATTTGTATGGAAACTAATGGATATTGAGGAATAAGATCTTCCTTATTGCGCGCTCCTCAACACATTGTACGCGACCAAATCATTGTGGCCTCGCCCGTACAACACACACTAGCTGAGTAAATATCATAGGGATTTCATAGTCGCGCGTGGAATGCTATTTCCAATCCGACAGTCTATCGTTGTACCCCTATGTATGTTTCTCATTCTTTATGACCCCCTTTTATTCTATTTGAGAGTCAGTCGGTAATTTTTTTTACCTGCCACTACACACACTCAAAGTGCACATTAGTAGCACTGTACCATATGAAGTATATCATCATGCATTATTCATCTTTATTCATTTATAGCTAATCAAGTGGCATTTATTCACATCTATGAAATAAACGACATCATTTCTTTCATTTATTCATAACATAATCTTTAATTTATATTTCTTAGTCAATCGAGCATAATCAACATTTTCTTGTCTATTAGCAATCTTTATTCAAATAATAAAGCATAACACAATTTTCAAGTTCATTTAACTGGGTCACTTCAATACAAGTTCCCTGAAAGTCTTGTAAGTCAAGTGAGTCAAAGGAGGGTATTACATGTACTTTTCATGTTGTTGATTTTTCTTTGCATTGATTTGAAGTTGTGGGCATGGATTTTAAGTGTAAGTTTGAAAAGAAAAGAAAAAATAATTATCATATGAACTCAAAACCTTGTAAATTATATGGCAATAGATAGACGATTCATTGACGAATCCATTGGTATGAATTCCACCACCTAAGGTGCAAACAATGATAGGGTTTAGGCCTAGAAAAGATGCCGGTAATTTTTTTTGCAAAAATGGGGGCTAAAAGTCTATTTTTAAAGCCCTCAACCGACCTATGATCAATGTTTATAAGACCCTCAATTGAGCATTTGTGCTCATTTTTAAATACCTCGATCGAGCATTTATGTGAGGTTAGATAGAAGCTTGATCATGCTATAATCTCTATTGACCTTGTAGCTCGATCGAGCCTTTAAAAACTTAAATTTAAATTTTTTTGGATGCCTATATTCTTGTTCACACACAAATATGGGCACTTGAATTTTTTTTAATCTAAATTTTAAAATTTTGTATCAAACAGATGTTCTTGGAATTAAATTAAAATCAAACATAGAATTTTATAAGATAATTGAATTTAATAAAACACAATTTCGACAAAAAAATGATACTTGTGGGTAATAGTAAATACCTCGAAGAAGAATCAGGTGAAAGCGTTAGACAGCCAATTCCTACAGAATTCATGGACTAATTGGAGTTAGAGATGTGACTAAAACCATGAAAAATGGGTATAAGGGACTCTTCTTCATATTTTCTATTATTTCAATCACATGTATAAACATCAATAACTCATACATTATATCTATAACCCCTCTCTACTAGTCCTTGGTTGAGTTTCTATGCAACAAACACGGTGAAATAAGCCATGGTCAATTTCTCTTTTATAAGTATAATTGTTTCACATGCTCAATCGAGCTTTCTAAAACCATCAATCAAGATTCTAAGCTCGATCAAGCTCTAAAAATACAATGAATCGATCAAGGTAACAATGATCGATCGAGGGTTTTATTAACCCTCGATCGATCTAAATAGATCGATTGAGGGTTTTATTAACCCTCATTCGAGCATTCTAAAATAGCTCAATTGAGCGCTTATTTAATCCCTCAACAATTTTTTAAAAGTTCGATCAATGGTTTGAAAAATGCTCGATCAAAGTCATTTTTTAATATAATCACACCTTGTGCTTGCCAAAAAGTTTTACCCATCTTCATGGGAACACTCTCACGCTCATTCATACACAAGCTCAAATCTCACCTCTCAATGAATCGCTTGTGTGAAGTTTTCTTTTGAATTCACTTCCTAAAACATAACGTTGTATTTTGCAAATGATTTTTTAGATGATGAACATGAAAAGGTATTATGTGGAATATTGTCAACAATGTGTTGGGGTTGGAGAAGCATTTTCTTTTTATGCATGGAAAGAGAGATCCTGTAATAACTTAGTAGTTATAACTTATCGCATGGATGGGGTTGGGAACATGTGGAAAATATTAAGGATCCATACTTTTCTTAAAATAAAGAAACCTTGCCGAATCTTACTAATTCTTAAATTTCCAACCATAAAATGCTGAGCAACATTTTTCTTAAAAAATTCAGATTTTTAAATAATTTATATAGTTTCTAGACAATTTTGGCAATTTTAGTGTAAAAACTATCATCCTATAGAATTTGGGGGAATCATTTACAAAAAAAATCAAAATTGGAAATTTTGTTTGTTAAAAAAGCATGGAAAATCAACCCATGGGAATACTTTTCCCCCATTTTTTTCCCTTGAATTTAACCTCCCCATTGGAAATATTTTGGTCCCCAAAAGTTAATCCGCAAAGGAGAAGGAAGTACAAGGCCACCACCTATATCTCAAATTCTACTACTCCATCAAATATGAAGGATACTAGATTCTGGTTTGTCTTAATCGAGCTACTTGTCTACCCTTGTCGTCTTGCTTATTGTAAACATACTCTCATTCCAATTTTTTTTTATGTTTTTTCGACTTGACAATTTGGTTTCTCTCCTTGTTTAGATGGTTCATTGACCGATGAAGCACATCAAATTTGTTGATGGTGTGAATTGCTAAACTCGAAATATATCCTCAATGGCATCAGATATTTATTCACCCTTTAATAGACTGCTCCATTTAAGTAGTGTGTGCTTGGTACTTACCACCAATAACCAAGTTGAGTAGATGTTGGCATCAAATTACTTGCTAATGCAATCAACCTTCAAATACTTCATCCGAGTGTCCACCTTGACACAACTCTTCATCTAGTATTTCAATAACATTTGTACCATATGTGGAGGTGGATGTGTCCCTTAACTCTTCTAGTTGGAGGCCAAGTCAAGAAAGAAGTATCATTCCACATAATATCTAAGTTCTAACCCCTCATAATGAATCACTCCTCATCTAGTTCCCATAGTTTGATCACCTATTGTAGTAGTTCCTCATTGTAACACATTAGGGGGGAACTTAAAGAACTTGATAAGCTTGTAATTTGTGAGTTACCTATGCACAATTGATGAGTTGGAACATAGCTTTCAGATTAGTCATAAGTCTATTCTCTCCATCCAACTCGCATGTCTACAAATATGCCAAAACAAACATCAAATTTTTTATTAGACTTGCACAATTTTTAGACTCTTTGTTGCACCATATGCTCGCGTCTTTTCATACATTTTTATCCATTGTGTAACCTCGTAGTTATTCATGGCACATAAGTAACTTGCACAAAGAAATAAATACGCATGCACAAGTTGTGTGACTACCTCATAGTTATTCATGGCACACAAGTAACTTGTACAAAGAAATAACCACACATCCACAAGTTGTGTGACTACTCACTCATCAATCATGTTATTAGTGCGGTTGTTTAATGACTAGTCACAGCATTTACTTACACGACATTGTGATCTGTAGCTCACCGCATGGAACTCCTATTTTCTTCTAGTCGTTCCTCTTGCTTTCATGCATGAGAATACCATGAAAGGAACAATTATTGATTGAGAATTACCATACCTATTGCTTAGCTATGGAACTCCTATTTTCTTCTAGTCGTTCCTCTTGCTTTCATGCATGAGAATACCATGAAAGGAACAATTATTGATTGAGAATTACCATACCTATTGCTTAGCTATTTCCTTCATGGTTACCAAATTCATCCAAATCAGACAAAGAAATACAAAAGTTTGATCTAGATGCAAATAATTCGGTGAAATTCGATATGGTTTAGGAAAAAATGATCTCGTTAGAAAATTGAAGTGGTTTCCAAAATGATCGAATTCTTTAGTTGTTTCAATCAACAACATTTACTTATTTTAAGAGACAATATACTTATTCAAACAAATCTCTCCCACTTCGAATCCTTTTGCAAAGAATTGTGGCCATAATTTTTTTATCGGTGGAAGCTCGATGCAATTTTTAAGGCATTACGAAGCCTGTTCTGGTTAGACTGTCCATATCGTCACTAATATTCAGTCATTGAATTTCCAATCCTAGTTGAGTGGGATATGAGAATGAGTAGAATAAGTGGTTAGTAAAATTAATTTTTGGAATCCAAATCATTCTCATTCTTACTCCTTAGAGTTTCAAATCATACTTCCGCGGAAAAAGGAAAATTTCAAATCATATAAAACACATATTTCCAATGAATTTCAAGAGTTCTACTATCAAATTTATTCTGAATTGAAAATTTTCAATTCAAATTTTTATCGTATGGTACCGAATTCGGATTTGAACTTGGTAATTATGATTTCCTTGACCTTTGTGCAACCTTTAGATATCTTAGTTAGAGGTCATTGATTCGAAAATATCTTATCTAATTGTGCATAATGAGCTAAAAAACAATTAAGAGACTAGGTAAAACTTGAACTCAAAATTCACAAAATTATGATTCTCAATTTACATATAGTTAGAGGCCTAAAACTATTTTGCTTTTTCATTACTTAGAGCTCAAAAGAACAAAGTAACATTCACACGCGTGTTGTCAAGCTCTTCTACACTATAGGCTCTAATTCTAGGGTGTAGGTACTTCACTCAAGAGCCATTTTTCTATGGCTATTTTGTTACTTGTACAAGAGTTCACAACTTCTATTTTTGCACCTAGGGTAGCAAGGTGCTTACAACCTTGTATGGGGGAGATGTGTAATGTAACATAACGTAACACCATCATGTTATGTATAAAAAATAAAAAGTAATTAAAGAAATTATGTCGGCTCATAAAATAAAAAAATGAAAACTAAATTAAAAATAATTAAAAAAATCCATATCCTCTCATAAAAAATAAATTAAAACCAAATAATAATTCATTAAAAAAAATAAGACCTCAAGAAATTGGATGCCTCTCAATATTTGATAAATCCTCGTTTAAAATAAATCTATACTAATTTTACACTATCTATAACTTTGGATTTGTTTTCAATAGTACTTTTATGTTATCAATATCTCTTTCATTTGAGTAGTGTTTCATTACATTCAAGACTCATTACCCTTCCTTCAATTATACTTTTTCGCTTCAATTATATTTTTCAAAATGTCATTATAGTACTTTTATGTTATTCAATATCTCTTTCATGTGCAAAGTGTTTTGTACATTCAAGACCCATTACCCTCCCTTCAGTTATACTTTTACTAAGTGTCATTTAACATCATAAAACTCTTTGCTTATGCTCAATTAGCTTTGTTTAATCACTTCCAATATACCCTTAAGTTTCCAACCTGCCTTGACAAGTTGCTTAAGCCATCCAAGTTGTCTTATGCATTTGAATGGTGTTATCTCTTCCACTTCAATGGGTTGCCTCAGACAATATACATTATAATATGAATGGAATTCGACGTAACATTTTTTTTCAAGTGGTGCTTATTAATATAGAGTAGTTCTAAAAGTATGAATTATTACATTATTTTCCACCGAGAAGTACTTGATATTTTCAAATTTCAAGTGCTACTGGTCACAATTACAGCGCAAAGATTGAAGTGGTCAAAAGAGTTGAGCTTTTACGAAGGCCACAAAGCTGTACAGATGGTCGTGCTATCAGCCCACAAGTTTTTTGTTTCAATGTTCATATTATCTCCATGTTCATACGGACACTATATTCCCTGCATTTTATTCTTTTCCTTCACACTTTGAAAACACACACCAACCGTTTTCCTCTTGAGGAGCAATTAAAAGACGAATGACTGAATGTTCATGCTCATTCATATATCTGAATTCCTGTCTTGTCTTCTTCTAAGTCACATATATCTGAATTGCGTAATGTTTTATGTTGAATCCCTACCTGTAACGTTTTCTTTTGCAAATGATTTTGTAGATGAGGAACTCTTCGACTCACCGAAAATTTCTCTCACCGTGTGGAATATTGGAAAACATTTTGTTGGTGTTGGAGGAGGAGGAAGAACATTTTGTTTAGTCTACATGGCAGAAGCTTCAACTGAAAACAAAGTTTTGGCATGGGTGGCGTTGGGAAGATGTTTTACCTATTTTGCGCTTCAATTTTAGCGTAAGGTCCCCAACAATCCGGAACATGTAATTGAGATTATTTTACCTATCAGCTCACATCCATTTTTTATTCTGAAATATTGTAATGGAACTTAGCAAATTATGAAGAAATGTTTATGCTTGCTTTCCAAATTTCCTTGTGGAGTGTGCATGTGATATAATTGTAAAATATTTTTTTTATATAATTTCTTAATGGGTGTAGTAATTTTTTTATTAAAATAAATATAGTAAATATTTTTATTTTATTTTTTAAATTACTAAAAATCAATAATATATATATGCTGTGTTTATTTTTATGTTCTAATTAATTAGAAATTGAAAAATATATATGGTGTTGTATTGATTTTTATGGACAAATAAATATATTTGAATAAAGAAACAGACCGAAAACCTAATTATTTTATATAATTGGTTATAACACAAATTAATAAATCAAAAAATATAAATTAATATATTTTAAAATTTTATTAAGAAATACAAATGTGTTTATTTCCTAATCAACTTTTTTAATCCATTTCAATATAATATAAACACGTAATAACTCCTTTTTCAAATAAATAAACAATTCCTTTTTCTAATAAATAAAGAGAAAATAAACTTTCTATCATATAAATTAGAAGTCTTACAAGGAGAAAGGACATATTTTTTTATCATATAAACTAGAAGTCTTGAAAAGAGAAAGGACTTATAAAAATATAAGTTAAAATAGGTTTAATATATTTTGATAACCAATTTTTATATTATATTGATGTAGATTACTTTAGATTAAAATTAATTTATGAATTTATTAGATAATTTTTTTAATATATTTTAAAAGTATTTAAAAATAGAAATGACTTTTAATTGTATTGAAAGATTTGTAAAAAATAAAATGTGTTAAAACTTAATATTTATTTTATCATTTTTATTTTGCTTAAAATAAATAGAATAATATTGAAGTCCAAGGTATCATAAAATTGAAAATCTAGAGATTATATATTACTAAAATTATATTAAAATTTATATTTAAAACATTAATTGTAATCAAAAGTTTAAATAGGTCTTAGAGCTAGATAAAACAACACAATATTTGGATTTAAAATCAAACCACTACTTTCATTCCATCATGTTTTTATATAAGGAAATCCTTCACACCTTTTGGATTGAAAATGAAAGTGTAGCAATACACATATCAACACTATCCTAATTACTTCTTCAAATAGCAATTGTAATATGAGTGCAATGGCTTCAATAACATGCAAATATACACAAAAAAAAATTTAAAAGAATCTAGGTCATTCTTATTTTATTAATTGTTTTTTGATAGATAAAAATAGAAAACCCAGTTATTATTCCTAAGAAACAATTAAATTTATTTATTATGGAAGACTAGACTAACAAAATTGTTTTTTTTTTTAGATTTTCAATAAAAGGATGATATTTTCTTCTCATTGTTTGTGTTGAAGGTAAATTATTCAAAAAGAAATACAGGGAAATCTCCATGTACAAATAATAAAAATCATTTAATATTTTGATGATATTTATTCACTTTTCCAAATTAACGTTTAAAATTAATGATTTTTTATTATGTTGCGGTGGGTGATTATTGGAAAAGAGTATGTGTCCAATTTGCAAAATCACGAGCCTATTTATAATAAAGGTATTGAAATTTATTTAAAACAATCCAAATACAACATATCAATAGATAAATAATTTCTAGATTCATGATCAAGCTACAACTTTAAGAAGGATAGATTTAGGAAGTAAACCCTTCCTTGCATATATTGTATGGAACATTGTATTCATGTCCATGCATAAAGAGAGGTGTTTATTTGCAGATAGTTTGTTAGCACAATTTGCTTTGCAAAGTGAATTAACAATCCTATCAAAGATAGAATGTCTTCAGTATAGCTTGTGCTAATGAACATTTTGTATAACAAATGAGTGGACAAAGTCTACACATATTATAGAGGGTTGGGTACAAGTAAAATACTTAAATGGTCACAAGCTATTTTTAATTCTACAAGATGAACAAAAATAGTGTTCAATGAAGCCTAAATATGAATCCTGTGACACATTAAGCAATATCTATAACATTATTTCAAAGAGTTTCATTACAGGAGTTAAAAAATGTGAATTAGAACATTGAAAACAAACTTTTTAATTAAGAACTAAAATGGCTTAAATTCACATCCCCTAATTGCATATGAATTGTACTATTCCCAATATTTTTTTCTAGAGCACAATTGAGAAAAAATTGTTTAACTACTAGTTACCTTTAACCAAATGAATTGGATTTACGGATGATTTACTTACTCAATAATGTGTGAAAATCCTCATCCACCTTGGCTTTAATGTTTTTTTTTCAAATGGTACATGCAAGCATTTAATTATAATTGCATGATCACAATAATGTTATAACTTTAATCATATTTATTCACATCAAGCTAAGTCATCTAAATATTTAAAATTTATGTGAGGGTATTAAATACATAGAATACTCTAAGTCATCTAAATATCTAAAATTTATGTGAGGGTATTAAATACATAGAATACTCTATAACACATAATATATAATCCCATACCATATTGATAACACATTTAAGATCGATCATGGGATAATGTTGAATTTTCTCAACCCACCTAACAATCTTATAAGAATCCCAAGCTTTCCACAAAAGGAGTGGTAGTAAATCAAAGTCAGTGCAAGGGTTTTGTTTTGTAGTGGGTGTACTATGTGGAAATTTGTGTGTCCTCTTTTTCACATGCAATATTTTGTTCTAAAGTAAGCCAAAAATTAAATCACTATTAAAATTTTTGAGTTAAATTTAATGTATTTTTTAAGGATTAAAATATTATAATTAGGTATACTATTCTATATTACTATTTAGATTGAAAAAAAATTATATACATATATTGGAGAATATTCAATTAAAAACCTTAAATATATTATTAAAACATGTATTTCTTTTAAATTTTATCAATTTACTCATATCTTATGTTAAAAAAATGAAAACTTTTAAGTTAATTGAAAAAAAAAAATTTGACAAAAAATCACCTATAAGAAATCCCTAATTAAATCCATATTAAATCTACTAAATTATACCTCTTTGTTTTTAAACAAAAAAAATGTCAAGGATTTGTATTAAAATAAATTTGTGGTCAAATTGGTCAATGTAATAATACAAAAATATATGTGTCTCTTTGCTCAAAATGAAACTTTCCTATTTGGACATTATAGTCTAATCCGTACAAAAAGATATATATCTCTTTGGTCAAAATGAAACTTTCCTATTTGGACATTATAGTATAATCCGTACAATTTATTGGATCATATACCACATGCGTCAAAAAGTGATTACTAGTATATACTCTATAAAAGGAAGCTAAATAAAAAGTAGATTTGCACAAGATATCTAACTAAAAACTAGAAAAAAAACTTATTTCTTATAGCTTCATCTTTTCTAAGATTAGTGGGATGAGATCCCTACTTATTCATGTCCATGTATTCCATTGATTGGTGGACGGTGTCCTCTTACTTTAAGTCCCTGGGATCGATCCCATATACATGTTCATATTGGAAGCTCCAGATACCGATTTTTCACTGACATTGAAAACCATAATTCTAAGTGTGGAGCACTCTTCCTCTAATACCTATGTTTGGATCTTTTGTTCCACAAGAGTGTCGGTCATTATTGTGTCTTGAGACACATATTAATATTCATGTTCATGTACCTTATTGGAAACAAAAAGAAACAGAATTTATGTTCCAATTTATGAAATTTGATGTCGACAAAGAACCCTATGAACTTCTTGAATTTATCATCGACACTTTGGATGGTGCCCATGGAAATCCATATTGAAGACCAAAAGATACAATTGTTCAATTGCGAACAGAAGGAAAACATATTCTACCCTTTGTAATGCATAATCAAATAAACATTATGAATGTTAATTTCCTCAGGTCCTATAGATGAAAGACAACTCCAACATTCATAGAAGAAAACAAGGGATATAAATCGCCAAGTTGAAACCGCAGCAAACAACAACACCTCCATATCTCATAATAGGGGATCCCCAATCCCAAGAAGGGAACAATATATCTACCACATTTATTGTCCAATAGTTATAGACTCGATGCCTTATGAATCCAAAATTGCTAAACTGTCACCTCCAATCCTTAATGAAAAAAAGGAAGACAAAAAATTGTTGAAAAAAATTAAAAACAAGCAAGACTGTCCAAACTTCCTTTTGATAAAAACTCATCATTCTTAATAATGGCTCCAACCCTATCCTCAAAACTTCCAATCCATGATTTTTCCAACCAAATCACGCCCTCCTATCCCAATTTCAAAGATGAGCTATAGCATCAAGACAAGGAATTCAACTATTGCTTGTACATGAATACAATGAAGAAGGCCATGAAATCCAAGCCAATATTCCTTGTTCCCCCTCACTAAACTACTCACCATACTCTGATGCATGACCCAAACTCTCATATTTGATAGATAAATAATCTCCTATAACTTCAAAGTGTTAGAATAACAATAACTTGAGCATGTGTGAGGGTAGACAGACAATGAATGTTTCGTCCCTACACCCTTTAAGACCATTACTATTGAACCAATGTCCCCACATCTTAAAACTAGAACCCATGCATGGCATGAACGATATTAAACCTAAGGGATGGTATCTAACTCCGCCACCCCATTTTTCCTTAATGTTCCTTATCCTAATCTTATGGTAGCATTAGCATACTTTTAAGCTTCCCCATTGAAACTCGTTAGAACACGGAGGAACTAAATTTCATAAAAACCACGTCATATCCCTCTTGATTCTTGTTATAATTTTGGCTAGCATGCCATTGTTTATAGATTTGTTACCATTCATGAATTGAATAATGAAAGAGGAGCCTTTGATGGAGATTATAGATCTCACAATCAAAGTATTTGTTAGTCTAATCCCCAAAGGAAATAATATGTTTCTAGATGATTATTTGTGTTTGTCGATAATTGAAATGCATAGCTCAGTTCTCAAGTTCCTTGGGATCGTAAATGATCCCCCACTCTAGCCACCCCTAAAAACATCTATTGTAGCTATTGATTGAGTCAAAACCATAGTTAATTAACAATTGATTAATCTAAAACCATTTCAAATTGACGTATACACTGCTTGAAAAATATTTCTAACCCAAAAAACCACCAACAACGATGAAGATCAAGGTCAGTGACACCTATAAGAATTTGGGAGTGAAATTTTTGTTTTCTCTTGGCAACCCTCCTATTATGTAATTAACCGCATCAAATGAGGAAGTTGCTAGAAATTTCATTATTTAAAAAGAAACTACCAAATCCCAGTCCATTTCAATCCAGTCAGTATGTTAAGTTGAGAAATGATTGAAGAAGTGAGATGCACAATTATTTTTTGGGTAATTCAAATTTAGTGAAGCTGTGATGAACATGAAGTTATGTGTTAATATCTTTTATTATTTATCTTTCATTTTAAAGTTATGTGTTAATATCTTTTATTATTTATCTTTCATTTTAGTTTTATATATCAGCCATAAAACACTAAGGAGGTATGGCATCATTTGTAACATATATTACATTCTTTTCATTTTCTTTGACCCTATTATTCATTGTTAGGGTTCGATTAGGAAGTTTGAAATTTATCTCATACCATTTACATTTTTTTAGAAATCTGCAAAGACAAATTTATAGGGATTTATATAAATCTTAATTATTTTTCGTTGGCATGAAACAACATAAACTGAGGCGGAGTTCAAGTATGAAAAATTCCCACATGGATCTAGGTACTTGTTAGGGGAATGCTCAATGGGAAATGGAATTCCTATATGAATAAGGACACATCAACCTCTTGTTAATATGGTAAAGAAGCATGCTCAAATTAATTGAGGCATCGATAGGCTCCATAGAATTTATCATCCTAGAAATGTAACCGTCATCATCAAGGGCCTAAGCCTCATTGACGATCCATCATAAATTTGGTGATAATGCCTTGGCACAACCCACCCAAAAATCATATAAGAATCTTAAGGCTGCGAGGAAATAAATGTATTAATGCACGTTGAATATCCAAGTAGAAATACATGGTGGGTGACATAAAAGTAGGAAAACACAATCTTTATGTTCTATAATGGAAGCACAATTTACAAATACTTGATTATGATGCTTGGGGCATACGTATGAGCATAGGAAGTCCATGTCAAGGGGAACCATCCATTTAGTGAGTTTCTAAATGGTTTTTTTCCTCCTTTTCCTAGGTGATATCCAACTCCTTCATGTTGTCGTATTGGACCGTTCTTCACACAGCATTTTCGCAGATGTTCTGGTACATCCGCATAAGGTTCCTTAATTATTGATGTCTAATAACTAATTGGGGTTGAAATAATCCATGTGCTGCACATGGAGTGATTCCTCCTCGTGTCCATTTGAATTCTAGTCCTCATTCCTAAAGAAAGCAAAGTTGGTTCGTTCAGAGACTATTGTCCAATTCCTTTATGCAACAATGTTTACAAGTTATCCTAAAAAATAATAGCAGAAATATTAAAGGAAATACTTTTCAAGGTAATTTAATTTGAACAGTTTGGGTTCTTGAAAGGTAGGGATATCAAGAGGCAATTCGACTAACGCAATAAGCACTACACTTGATCATATGAAAAAAGAATTCCTTCGGTAGTAATGAAAATTGACCTAGAAAAGGAATACGACATATGTATCTAGTTGTATCTATGTCTTTTACTTATTAATATAAGTTTTAACGTCTTGGCAATGAATTGGATTATGGGATGTGTCAAGACAATTTCATTTTCTATATTGAATAATGGTGTAACATCAATCTTCTTCAAACCAGAACAAGGATTCCGAAAAGGGCGGCCTTTGTCACCATATTCTATTGGTAGCAGAAGGGATAAATAGAGCTCTTTTAGCAACCCACAAAAATGGACGAATCAGAGGTATACGAATAGGTGGGCTGGAATACTCCACTCACTAATTGCTTGTAGACGATTTTTTACTCTTTGCAAGAGGTACTATAGAGGAGGTCAAAGAGATTCATACTATTCTCAATTTATTTTATAAAGAGACACTCATGGAAATTAAATTAAAGAAATCCTCCATAAGATGTAGTTTTTTAAAGATAACATTTTGGATAGCATTGCCCAGCTTTTTCATTTTACTCCTGTTGATCTTAATGAAGGAATACAATATTCAAGATTTCATATAAAACCGAATGGATACTGAAGTAAGGACTGGAAATGGTTAATAATCAAAACTGAATGCAAGATCCATTTGTGCTGTCATATATGGTTGACAAGGGGTCGAAGGTTGACTCTAGTAAAAAATTTACTCAAGGCTATTCCAGTTTACCAGTGCTTTTTAGCATGTATTCCAACGTGGGTGATGGATAGAATTAAAAGAATATGTTTGGATTTCCCATGGAAGGGTGAGAAGGAAGGTACATGTTTATACTTAGCTTATTAGCAATAGATTTCTTTTCCTACTCATAAGGGTTAATGGGGTTTAAAAAGATACAAGAATTTAGTAGAGCCTTAGCAGAATTTAGTAGAACCTTAGCGAAAAAGAGTACATATGGAATTTAGTCAGTAATGATGGAATTTGGAAGAGAGTTTTATATTACAAATATATTCCAGCCATGACTTTAATTAATTGGATAAGGAATCCTATGAAGATATTTAAAATTTTCTCAAACCACTTGAAAGCACTATTACTAGCATTTCCTATTAATGGAGGTAGGTTGGCTTGGAATGTTTGGAAAGGAACTCAAGTCATGATAGGGAAGGATGGAATAACAGGGTGCAATAATTTAGTGTCTTTCTAAAGATCTAATTTAGTGTATTTGATAGAAAAATATGTTTAATTTATCGCAAGTTCACAATGATGCAAAAATGACTAGATGGAAATAAGGATGGAAATCAACAGAGAAAATGAACTTGAATGGTAGGATGAGGGAGAGGTGGAAACAATATATTTCATAACTGCATAGAGGGCTCAGACTTCAGGATGGGGAATATTTTTTTAAATGGATTCAAAAAAAGGAGGCTAGAAGTTATGTGGTAAGAAAGGGTTACAAACTTCTTATACAGAAGGAAGGGAGGAGAGCTAATGGTGGAGTATGATATCGAAAGTAAAATATCCCTAAAAAATGTTGGTTTTTATGTGGCTCTCTTTGCGATCCAATATTCCAACATGGGATTTCCTACAAAAGAAGATGTTTCAATGTCCAAGTATCTTCTATTTTTGCAAGGAATCAGGTGAGGAAATTACCCATCTCTTTTTCTAAATTTTCATTTACTAAGTATGGGTGGATGTGGATTCATGGTTAGAAATTAAAGATATATGGGTTGTAAATAACGTGGAAGAAGGTTTACAAAACTAGTTTCAGAATAGAGATCTACTAAATTATTATGTTGTTCCATTCCTTACAATATGGAGTATTTGGCTTGTGTGAAACACCGAGATTTTTTAGGAAAGAATAATTCCTATGTTCCAAGTATCTGCCAATATTTGATCGCTTGCTTAGATTTATGAATCCTCTCATAAAGAAAAGTGAGAAATGAACATTAAAAATTTAGATATTAATAGTATAATCCCAATAGATTTTTTTGATGGTGCATATCAGAGGGATGAATAAATTGGACATGTTAGAGGCATCATACTATTCAAAGAGAACCACTATATTCAAATATCATAAAATGTTGGTGAAGAAACTAATAACAAGGAGGAGATGATGGATCTTCAAGTAGTTATGATGGTGGCATGTCAAAGAGGAATAAAATCCTTGCAAGTATTTGGAAACTCACAATTGGTTATAAAATGGATGAACCAGAATCTTGCCATTGGGGACATTAGTATTTAGAATTTAGATTTAGAGTTAAAAAAATGTTGTTACATTGGATGATAAAATCACATTTAACCATATTTATAGAGATCCAAATCAAAAGGCTTACCAAATCTCAATGATAAGACTTCCTAACAAGTCGGGAAAACTATTTCTTAGGGAAATTGATGGTAAATCAATGAAGCAAGTATCACGTGAGATCTAAGTAAACTCTCTGGAAAAAAAAGGAAGTGCTTGAATGATTATTCTTGAAACTGAAGAGTATAGAGAAAAATGAGTTATTTTTTGTTGTTGAATGTATGTAGAGTGAATGTTTAAAATTCTTGTTTAAGTTGAATATACCATTCAATGAATGAATGCATTTTTTTTTGTTGTATACACAGTTTTAGTATCACTGATGTAATTCAAAGTAACAATTATCCGAAAATTTTGTCAAAAACAATGTATGTAAAGCAATGCTCAACACTAATGAGGAACGTGCTTATCATTATGATTTTGCATAAAAACATATTATATATATATATATATATTCAAAAAGGAAAAAAGTATATGTGTGTATAATAATAAAAAATAATATGTAAATTTGTAAATTTAAATAATAAATATTATATTTTGGAGTGCATATAAATTTGATTTTATTTTTAAAATATTTTTTTTAAATAATTTTATTTCTAAACTATTTCATCATAAAAATATAATAAAAAATTAATTAATTAAAATTCTAATATTAAAATTTTATATAACAAATATTAATTATAAATAATATAATATTTACATAAATCATATTTATAAATAGTATGATGAATATATCAATACCATAAATACTATATTAAATATATTATAAATATTATAATTAACCATTTAGTTAATAGATGCTACCATAAACTATCAAAGTTACATTTAGTCAATAGACACTACCATAACTTATGAATTATCAATTGATATTTTCATCTTTGATTTTCTAAGCATATAGAGTAGAGTGGGTTGTGGGCTAAAAGAGAGAATATCGTAAGTGTTTCTTTCGTCCTAGTGGCCTCATAGCCCAGATTAGGGGTTGGCTCTCAACAAAAATAATATATGCTAGACAGAGTGCCTACGATAGGGTGGAAAGTCGCTCTTACATAGCTAGTTGCTTGGATCTTCATTGTTTAAAGATAAGTATTCTTATGTATCTAATGTGTCATGATTTTATTTATATGCCTATAATTGCATGCTTTGTGTGTGAATTTATTTTATTCCACTGTGTGTTTTTGTTTACATATATGCACATCCATTTTAGACTTATCAATTCATAATTATGATTATGAGGAAAAATTGTTAGTGGCCCCAATTTAGTTAATGTTCTCTCTATTAGATGGATTGGGGGAAGGGAATGTTACAAAGTGGAATCATAGATTCTAGCTATAACAATAGAGTTGTATGGGACAATAATTAAAAGTTGCAGGAATACATAAGAAAATACTTATGTAAAAGTCATGTTCTCTTAAATGATGGATAAGGGACCAAATTTAATTTGGTAATAAGACCTTATTCCCAAATTAAATTTCCAAACAAATTAAATTTTTTATAATTTTGGTAATTTTATGTGGGCCCAACCCAAGTGTATTTTTATACTATTGTTTTTTCTCTAAGCACATTTTGGTAATTTTATAATTTTGGTAATTTTATGTGGGCACACTAATTAGGAAATTTTCCACTTGACAATTTGGTTTCTCTCCTTGTTTAGATGGTTCTTCAAACCATGAATCACATCAAATTTGTTGATAGTGCTAATTGTTAAACTCGAAATCTAGCGTCAATGGCATGGGATATTTACTCACACTCTAATACACTGCTCCATTTAAGTAGTGTGTGCCTGGGACCTTCTACCAATAACCAAGTGGAGTAGATGTTGGCTTCAAATTACTTGCTAATTCAATGCACCTTCAAATATTCCATATGAGTATCCACCTTGATTCCCAACTCTTCATGAGGTGTTTTAATAACATTTACCCTATGTGGGGGTGGATGTGTCCCTTAACTCTCCTAGTTGAGATCCAAGTTAAGAAATAAGTATTAGTCCATGTAATATTTAAGTGTTAACCCCTCATAATGAATCGGTCCTCATCTAGTTCCCATATTTTGATGATCTATTGTAGTAACTCCTCATTGGAACAGATTAGGGGGCACTTAAAGAACTTGAGAAGCCTATAATTTGTGAGTTTCTTACACAATATAGACGAGTTGGTGTTTAACTTCGGGATTAGTCATAAGTCTACTCTCTCCAACCAATTCCCACATGTGCAAATATGCCGAAACAAACATTGAATTTTTTGTTTGACTTGCACAATTTTTAGGCTCTTTTGTTGCACCATATGTTTGTGCCTTTACATAAATAGTTATCCAATGTGTAACCTCATAGGTATTCATGGAACATAAGTAATTTTCACAAATAAATAAATACACATGCACAAGTTGTGTGACGACCTCGTAGTTATTCATGGCACACAAGTAACTTGCACAAAGAAATAATCTCTCATGCACAAGTTGTGTGACTATTCACCCATCAATCATGTTACTAGTGTGGTTTTTTAATGACTAGTCACACCATTTACTTGCATGATAGGGTGATACGTAGCCTCTCGCATGGAACACCTATTTGCTTCTAGTTTTCCCTCTTTCCTTCATGCATAAGCAATATTACATGCCATGAAAGGAACGATTGTTTCTTGAGATTTTTTTTTGTAGAAGGGAAATCGAAAACTGGATTTAGGCTGGTACTCATGTGACACAAGGTCCAAGGATTCAATTTCGCTTCCACTATACTCCTACGTGCATCCACAAGGCCCGAACCATGGCACACGGGTAAGAATGGGGGATTTGAACATGTGACCTTCCATGTACAACTTTTCATCTTTACCACTTAAACTGCCCCCAATGGGCAATTGTGTCTCAAGAATTACCATTCCTATTGCGTGACTATTTCCTTCATAGTTACCAAATTCATCTGAATCAGAAAAATAAATTTGATTCAAATGCAAATAATTTGATGAAATCTTATATGCTTCAACAAAAATCAATGTCATTGGAAAATTGAAGTAGTTTCCAAAATTATTGAATTGTTTGGTTGTTTCAATCTACAACATTTAGTTATTTTAAGATATAAGATACTCATTGAAACAGGTCTCCGCCTCTTCGAATCCCTTTGCAGAGAAGAATCATGGTCATAATTTTTATTTTTGGTGGAAGCTAGATGCAATTTCTAAGGCATTATGAAGCATGTCTTGGTTGGACCGTCACTATAGTTCAATAACTGTATTTCCTATCAAAACTAAGTGGGATATGAGAATGAGTATACTAAGTTGTTAATAAAATTAATTTAGGAAATCGATATCTTTCATATAGAATTTTGGAATTTCAAATCATATAAACATATATTTCCAAAGAATTTTAAGAGTTTTATTGTCAAATTCAATCCAAATTGAAAATTTTCAATCCAATTTTTTATCGTATTGTTCCGAATTTGAATCTAAATTTAAATTCAAACTTGGTAATGATAATTTCTTCAATCGTTATGCAACTTAATAAAAATACTAAATTTTTTTTATCTACATTCTCTAAACAATGATCACACTGCCCATTACCCTTCCTTCAATTATACTTCTTCCTAAATTGTCATGTAAACATCATAAAACTCTTTACTTGTACTCCATTAGCTTTGTTTCATCACTTCCAAAATATACCATTAGGACTTGAGTTGCTTCATCCATTTGAATTGTCTTATGCATTTGCATGGTGTTATCTTTCCCACTCCAATGCATTTTTCACGGGGTTCCCTCAGTGAACTTGTTACATAGCATGACCGTTCGCAGGATATTAAAGAATATTCCTAATTTCACTAAATATTGGAAAATTCCTCCTAAAATTGTATTGTTGAACCCCCCTCCCAATATACCTTTCCAATTAAGAAAACCCTTGGCTTCACGAGATATTGTAGATATCCATTTTTATCAACCCATTTTTAATACCCCCTTTATATCATATTATCAAGTTATAACAAACAACAACCCTAACACATCTTAGTATAAGCAAACAAGATGCTAAATAAAATAATAGTTTGTATTGTTTATATGATATATAAGAAATGTATATAAAAAACAAAATATAAAAAGCATGAAAGTTTGTATTGTTTATATGATGTTGATAAAAAAAAAGAGAAATGGGGAGGTGACTCATAAATCAAGGGTGGGGCTTCATAGTGGAGAATGGGAACCCAATGAACCCATATTAGGTGCTAGGGGAAGGACCTTTGAGGTGGGTGGGGGTGACCTTCCTTCTTTTACTTAAAAATGTCAACATCACAATTTTATGCAACAAGTTGAAACTACAATGGGTCATGTTTTTAGTTTTTTACTATAATAATTTGCAATTATTAATAATATAAGAATGTAAAAGGAACTATTATAACTTAATTGAGGACTTCTTAAAGTATAAATAAAATTCTATTACTACTTAATTACTATCTATGCATATCAAATGATCATATAGAAGGATCCGTGGAAGCTAAAGACATTGATGGAACATGTAATCCTAGACTGAGAATTCCTTTTATAAATTAATTAGAAACTTCATAAAGTATAAATAAAATTTTATTTCTACTTAATACTAATTTGAAAGTGGAAAAAATCTACTTAACCATGATATTTCTTAAAAAGGAAATAAACATTACATTTAAATGTATTTAACAACTTTAAAGTTAACTCTTCTATACAATTAAAAGTATTCAACAACTTCAAAAATAATTTTTTAATACAATTTGATTTAAAATAATTGTTCTTAAAATAGTGCTACTTATTTAGATTTCTCTATCAATTAATAAATTATCAAACTTTCGAACATTATAATATAATATGAATATGTTTATTTAAAATCTATTTAATCAAATTAATAAAAAATGCATATGCATAATGACAATATTATAAAATTTTTATTGGAAATTCAATATTCGATCTTATAATATAATATGAATATTTTTATTTAAAATCTATTTAATCAAATTAATAAAAAATTCACAAGCATAATGACAATAATATAAAAAAATTATTTGAAATTCAATATTATAGTACAATATTTTTTCATATACAACAATTATATGTGTATATAATGAATAATATTAATATTTTTTTATTTAAATGTTATATAATAAAAAAATTATAAATATAATTATAATATTATAAAAGTATTATTTTAAATTAAATATTTTAATATACAACAATTTTATGTGAGGTTAAAATGTAATTTTTTTGTAGTGTAGGGACATGTTTGTATTCAACAATGGAGGTTATTATGATGATACTAATTGTATATTTTTTAAAATTAATAAATACAATAATTAACTATATAATAATTACAATGGACACAAAGAAAACTCAATGCCATGGACACAAAGGAAACTTGAAGTACCTTGTCCAGAAGGACTTTGCCACCTCCGCTTGACCGAGTGCTCGAGGTGACAAGGAGACCTGCAAAAAAACCATGCAAATCATGAAATGATACCATTGGCTAAGAAGTGATTAACAATAACAACAATTTGCTAAATCACAAATAGGTGGTGGTTATCTGTAATAGAATATTTGAGAGAAGAACAACCGAGAAATGTACTAGCTAGTAGGATGACTCCAACCCTACCTAAAATAACACTGTAATCGTTAAGAAGATCAAAACATACATATTTACCAGAGAAAAATAAGAGACAAGGTAAATCAATTGAATATATTATACTTAAGACAAGAGTTTATAAATAAAAAATTACATCATGACGATAATCTACAAATAACTATACTAAATTCATACAAGTTTACATAGCTATGTTAGGCCCAACAAGTTCCAATTCTAAGTTCTGACTTTCTCAATGAATCATGGGGTAAATATTGTTTTTAATAATAATTTAGTGAGTTAAAAACGTTTAAAATTAAACTTTTCTTACTTGAACTTGAATGTTAATGTAATAGTGAGTGATAACTAAGACTCATGTTTGATGCTTGATACACATGAATGATTAATCCAAGCATGACTCATAACCTTTATAGGGGATCTTTCATCTGTACATGGGAATATTCAAGCATCACAATTATGTATTGTATACCAAAGACACATATCATGGAACAATGGTTAGGGAATGAAATCAAGGACCTTAAAAGGCCTTGAATGAGGCTTCTTAGTCTCAACATCCATGAATAAAGCCTTAAACAAAAACACATGACCACAAGAAGGAATGTTTGGTCTACGACTAGGAAGATGATCATTGTTAGGAGGTATTACATGCCACGAAATGATATTTGGGATTGATAATGGTGATGAAATGAAAACAAGTGACTTGGTACCTTAATTAAGCTTCTTTGAATTGATGACTTTAAACAAGGTCTCAAACCACTATCCATGACATTTATAGAAAGTAATTGGCCTCCAACCAAAAATAAATAGGCACCATTAAGAGGTATTGCAAACCACAAATAGGCATTGGTTCCTTCATAATCTGATGAGATGAAATCAAGAGCCCTGGGACCTAATTGATTATTCTCAAGCTCAATGGCCATGGAAGAGGTCTCAAACCACTACACAAAACCTATCTATGGAGCCTTGGATTTTGAATAGGAATGTTATGAGGCCCGACATGTATCAATATTAAGGCCTTCACATTGTTCAAGGGGTTAAATCAAGGGACTAAGGCCTTCAATAGTTCTCATGAGGGTTGAGCTCCATATAGAAGGCCTAAAACCACCCATCATGACCCTAGGTGTATCACCTAACTTGTATAAGCATTCTACTAAGATATGTTTGATAGGAATTGACCAGAACATATCAATTTTTTGTCCTTGACATTAGTCAAGGGAATAAATCAAGGGCCCGAGCCTCTAAATAGTGATCATTATGCTCAAGGGACATGGATGAGGCCTACCTTTAATAATAATGTCATTGGTAGGTAAACCATATAAAACAAAAATAATTGATGGTTCAAGATAGGCATGAAAATTTGTTGAAAATATCTGCAATCAAAATGGGATGAAAATGGGATGCTTCTATTGGAAAGTATGATAAGAGGCATTTCTTTCTTCCTCCTCGTTGTACTATCAAATTTAGCATTACTATTAATCTATTCGCAAAAAAGCAGACTCTATGTATTAAAATCACATTAAAAAATCACCAAATTACATAAATTATGAAATCCTAAGAGTCAGTTTTAATACAATAAACATATTCATATAAACAACAAAATAATGTTTATTTTACATATAAAAATAAAACAAACTCCTGAGTTTCCTATCATCATCCATCGTAAAGTAGGCCATAACCTGTCATAATTATTTAAGAAAAAAGTAATCTTAGAGTAAATACACAGTCCATTTTTATATGGTAAAGTATAAATCTATATAGGGAAATTGAGAATATTTTGTTGATTCTATTAAGTCAATAATATGATGCAAATAAAAACAAGAAATAGTTACAATGCTCATAAATAGAGTAAACAAAATGTAAGGAACGAGAGCTTAATATTAAAAAATAGTTTATACATTACAAGCTTATATCCAGGGTTGCGAAAAAACCCAAGCTTAAATACAAGTGAAGCATATTATTATGAATGAGGTTCGAGCCCTCTCAAGAAACACAAAAAGAAAATGTTTCATCCTTGTGAAACCGACTAATGGAATATGCATTGTGTTAAATGCGCCCGAATAAGTTTGGGTATGGCATCAAATAAAACAGAGAAAATTAATACAAATCCTTGAGTATATATTATTCATATAAATGTACAGTGAAGCTTGTTTGATCTCTAATTTACCAAGAGTTGCAACTTTGACCATGAGTTGGCCTAGTTTTTGAGTCAGTTCCATCGACAGAGGTTGTGGACATGGTCATGCCGAATTTGAACCCAACAACACCTGTGTCCAAAGAACATATAATAAGTCAATTAAATAATAAATCAAACCTTGCATTTAATAATGCTCGTATATATAACAATATAAGTGTATAGGAGTAGAACGAAATGGACATAGTCATTTACCTATTATCGGTCACAATACTAACAATCCCAATGCATTATTTGCCATGAAACCTGCTCATAGGTTGGCGTGATTCTATAAAAAGACTTGACCCTGCCAAGCACCGTAGATATCATAGGTGAGTGGGAATGCGAATGAAATTAGATGGTTGAATAAAAATCGCCATTCTCGAGATGTCGAAGCTTAGAGTTACTAGAGTCTAAACCAAGTTACCCATATGAAATGGCGTACAAACCAGCTACCTCATTAATCCACGGGCTCTTAATCCTTGTCGTCGATCTTAGTGAGAATACCAAGAAGCATATGCAGTCAACAACTCAAACCTGGATTAAATTTCGTATGTGTTTTGTTCAAAGCACCCAGACTCGCATTAATTCGAGTAATTAGATAATAGACCAAACATATTAACTATGACACGACCCAAATATTACATGTTATAAATTGTAATCGTGTATATTTTTATTTTCTAAATTATATAACGTTGAAAAGAGTGCGCACTAATCATATTTGTGAACATTGTGTAATATTAATATAACGGTTGGATTATCACATCCATAACCATATTATACCCTTTTTAATGGATATTCGATATCCTTGGGGAGTAGTCCTTCATATTTAATTTAATATTATTGTATTTTACAATAGGTTTTGTAGTGCAGGGTACAATATCCCTATACAATGATGTTGCAAAAAGTTATATATATATATATATATATAATGTCCTCTTTAATGAGAAATGTTTTATAATGTTGATGTATATGATTCCCTCTTCAATGATAAATGTTCTATAATGTTTATGGATATAATGCCATCTTCAATTCAATGAAATTAGAGGTAGTCTCAATTTATAAAAGGGGAATCAATTAAATATATATATTTAGTCTATAATATTAAAATAATAATTAGAATGTTTTTATTTAACAATTATATTAATAATTAGAATGTTTTTATTTAACAATTATATTGGCATAAAGAATAAATGCTAGACTATGATTGATATTTATTTCCAAAAAAAAGAATTGGGTTATTAATGTTGGTATGTTACAAGTGGTGCTCATGAAATCCGAGTTAGAGGTCATGTTAACAAATTTTAGATGAGTTGTTAATTCGAATTTCCATTTTTTGTAATGAGAAGTCTAAAATATTCCTTATCCAACCAATCGTGATTAGATTTAGAATAAAATTGAGCTTTTCTATCCTCCTTTTCTAGTTGTATAAGAAAAAGTAGATGGTCATATAAGCCATTGTTTCCTAAGCAATAGTTGTATCTTTCAAATGCCTCCACCAATTTTTCTACCATTAAGAATATATCTATCATCCTAGAGATGCTTGTTCTTCCATGTTAGCACACAAACTAGCATCTTAATGTTGAATACCTAAAGTCAATGATAGCTTATTTACAACTAAGAGGGAGGACATTGTCACGACACCTAACCTATTTTGTCTCTTTCTAGGCTATCTCTTCTCTAGCTCAAAGGTGGAGCCCATAGGGTAGGATTACTAGAGTTTAACAATGGATTACATGTTGAAAATGAAGAGCAACTTTAGAAAAACAAAGTATTTTGGTTTTTGTAAAATAAAAGAGTCATAAAGGAATTGGAGACTAGTGTTTTATACAATGAAAAAAGGGGTCAACCAAGGATTGCATGAGGCTTTCTTTAGGAATATTAGAAAGGAAAAATGTCACAATGTACAAACCTAGATTCTCTCTAGTGGATGGGTTGATTTTATAGATCACGCAAAAAGAAATTTCTAGAGCAAAAAAATTCAAATGGACTCAAGGAGGAAAGCTACATTGAAAGGCATTAAAAAACACATGATTTCTAGACACAAAAAATGCACCTAAATTACACATTAAATTGATAACAATCACATAAAAGATACAAATCATAATCCTTCATTACCTCAATTACATTAACAATTTGAAGATCCATTAACCAACTAACCACATAAGCAACATGACAACCCTTCAATAGAGTACTAGCATCAACCATCTTACATCCCAATTGAGTATCCTTTGTCCATCAAACTCAATACCTCGTGCCCTTATCCGCCTCCCCTTCGCCGCTTCTACACGAAATGTAATAAAATATACTCTAAATATCTGCATTTCCATATAACATAATTAAATCCCCTTGGCCCCTTAATACAGGGAAATATATTTTCTCATTTCAGTATCATAGTTTATTCCCCAATATGAATGGACGTGATAGGATATTACGACCAACTGTTCCCGTAGAATTGACTTGAAAAAACATACATTATAATATGAATTGAATTCGATGTATCAACTTTTTTTTCAAGTTATGCTTATTAACAAGAGCCACAAAGTGCCAAATGTCCTTGACATTGCACTTGTATTGGTTAATGATTTGTAATTGTTAGAAGTTTTATTTGCTAAAAACAACTTTAACTAGTTTAACACTTAATGTACAAATTTATATATTAGAAAAATATTCAAAAAATAAAAATCACACCCTTTACAACTATGTTTTCAAACTTGAAATCATTACTTCCCCTTCAAATTAAAATTAAAATTTTTTCTCTAAACCATAATTGGACATCCCATAACATGTTTGTGTTTATCATTTAAAAAAGATTTGAAATTTTAAAAAAAATGACAATTGATTATGTTACCAAGCCAAACATATCTTGCTATGTCCAAACCTCAACATCTTGTAATCGCGTCGAGGCATTAGGTTGTGGTGGGAACAGGACATCTATTAATATCTGGCTAACTCAGATCACTCCCTGACACCTTGTAAATATGAACAGGACCAGAAGCAGAGAGGAACAAATGAACAACAAACTACAGATCTCCAAATGGTGTTAGGCATTGAGTGGGAAATTTGAACAAACTAATATACAAGGGTGTTGGATGAGTCCCACCTCGTTGGCAAAGTTGTAAGTTCACTTTGTAGTTCTATCGACGGACGAGAATGTCTTAATCCATGGTTCACTGATCCGAGGGTTTGCAATGAAAAAAAAGCTAACTTCGGGGAATCGATCCCACTTAGAAATTCAATTTAATGATGTGGCAGCATACTGGTGAGAGTTCAATGTACAATGAAATGACTTAAAGCTACACCAACCACTGCAAATGTGAAAAGAACAAGCCGTCAAAAAAGCATATAGCATTCATCCTATGATGCACTGCCATACATTCTCTGCAATTGCTTATGGTAGCATGTAAAAAAACATGTCTTATAAAATGACTACAAGAAAATAACATTCGGTTTCAACAATTGCAATGTTTAAAAGAAAAAGCAGAATCCTAGTGTAGAGAGTTGGAATGTGAACCAAGCACCTTATATATGTAAAGAAGACCGATTTTGGCTTTGGGGCTACTGGCGAAATAAGTTTTTAGACTAACAGAAAATATCTCAATCCATTATTTTCCTTTTCAATGAAAAAAATGTGTAAAACTAATCCAAGTTCCAAGCTTTTGACATAAGCATGAAAATCGAAGTTTTTACTTTAGTAGGAATAGATTTTTGTACATCCTTTGTTTAAAATCCTAGGGAAAGCAACAATCCAAGAGGGAAATCCTGTACTAACAATTCCATGGAAGTAAACAAGACCAAGCAGGTTGCTACAGATGCCTTTTCACAATACAGCCTGCTGCAAGCAGTTTGATTCACTTTAATGGTTTAAAGAAACATGGTGCTTGTTTCATCCTCACTAGATATAGGTTTGCATCACAGAATTGTATAGTAATTGGCAAATATCTCTTACATAATGTTTATGTCCATTGGAAAAATCAAAGGTTACAAACCAGGTGCAAACATTGTTGGAGAATAATGTTGAATTACTATTTTTGGTTTTCTATTAGATTACGTGTTGATTGAGATCTGTTGAGATCCTATCTTCTAGGAGTTTGTTAAATGACTTTCATAGCTATATATATTGTAATTGCATTTCATAATAAAATATTGAGTATTCTGTTATGCTAGTGTGTTGTTTTGTATTTTGGTATCAGAGCACAGGGATAGCCCGCTGCTACCTAAGAGCTAGCTAAGAGCTGCATCGCATGAAGGGAGATCGCTGCCCTTTGATTGCTGTCAGTGCAATTGCTGAAATCGCATTCCGTGGAATTGTTGGAGAATTGTTGAACATGAAGATCCGCACACTACCCAGCTGCCTGCATAGGAGAATTGTTGATTGGGGAGATCGCAACCTATGCGGAGAGAACCAGATCGCTGGACTTTAGTCGAGTTCCTGTGTGATTAAATTCATTGTTGTCACTGTTGTATCTGAGATTTGATATATTGTGGGTTTTACATCTGAATCTGCTCGAGTTCCAGTAAATCATTTGCAGGCGCGGTAATACTGGAGTACCGCGGGTCCTCAGCTAAAGGGGGCGCGGTAGTTTACTCGTGCACTTGCGAAATATTCTGGTGGGTGGTTTACCGTGGCCAGAAACAGTTGAGAGGCGCGGCTATTTTAAAATTTACACCTTTTGCTGTGGTGTATACAGTGTTGTGAGAGTGATCGCTATAGTGCAGCGATTGCAGTCTGTTGCAGTCCGTCGTTCCTGAAGCCTCGGTTGCTAAGGCACCGTTGAGAGTAAAAGAAGCTACTCACCAGTTTGTTTGTTTGAAGGAAGACACGAAGAGGCTACCTGTAGTGGAAGGTCGCTGGAGTTGAGAAGCGGATCAATGAAATAAGTTAGTGCTATAATATTGCGGACATCTGCTATTGAGAGACATAACAATTTACAGTTGTGTGTAAGTTTGATCGGCATCAAGAGGTATTTTCGCAACAAAGACAAAGGTATTTTTTTTATTGCTTTAGCAACCATGCCGAATTCTTTTCCCGAAAATTACTTGAATGAAGCTTCTAAGCTTGATGGGGACAATTATCTTGACTGGAAATTCAAGATGTTAACTATGCTAGAAGCCCTAAATGTCTGGACTATAGTCAAAGGGGATGAAGCCAAGCCCACAAGTGCTACTCTTGCAAACTGGGAGAAACGAGAAACAAAGGAAAAGGTAATGTTGCGATTTTCTGTCAAAGACAACATCATCCCGCACATCAGATATTGTACAACTTCCAAGCAGACATGGGACATCCTGAAAGGTTTGTATGAGACTACAAACTCCAATAGAATTTTGTTTTTGAAGACTAAGTTATTGCCTATAAAAATGGCTACAAATGAGAATATCACTAGCTATGTTTCCCGAATTAAGGATTTATGTGATCAATTAAAAGCAATTGGTGATACTGTTTCAAATACTGACATGGTAACTCTTACATTAAAAGGTTTAATTAGAGATTATCATGTCTTTATTTCAAGTCTAGGAGGTTGAGAAACACCGCCTACATTTAATGAATTAATAGGGATTCTTCTCTAAGAAGAAGAAAGGATGAAAGTGTTTGAGATGGACTCTCAATCTTCAGAAGTGGCGTTAATGGCGAAAGGGAAACAACCTTACAGGGGCAAGACATGGGACATAAATAAGAAAGGCAAGTTTCAGCTAAGAAACAGAGGTATAACTCACTCAAAATCTGATTCTCATAATAAGAAAAATGATGGTTGTTTTCACTGTGGAAAACCTGGTCATCATGCTAAAGACTGTTATAAAAGGAAAGCTGATGAATCCAAACAAAAATTTAGAAAACATAATGGAAATTATGTGACAACTGACACATCTACCAATGAAGGTTTCAGGAATTTAAAGTTGTTTATTTCAGAAGCTGCATTGTCTACAGAAACTGATGATGAAAATGCATGGTTCATAGATTTAGGTGCCTCAGCCCATATGTCTTGTGTCAAAGAGTGGTTTGATGAATATCATGCGAGAACATATGAGACACACATATATTTAGGAGATAATAGATCTCATAAGATTCAGGGTTATGGAGTGATAAGTGTGAAATTACCTAATGGCCAAAAGAAAAAGATTCATAATGTGTTGTATGTTCCAGGCATAAAAAAGAATTTAATTTCTGTTTCCACAATAATTGATCAAAATCTGAATGTAGAATTTATGCAGTCTCATTGTCTTGTGAAGGATATTCAGAATCGTTATAATGTCATAGCCACAGGGACAAGAATTGGAGGAATATATATACTTGATGTCACAAAGCCCACTCATCAAGCATTGATATCTACTACAATGACAACTGAAGAGCTATGGCATCGTAGGTATAGGCATCTTAATCAAAATGACTTAGTACTACTTCAGAAGAAATTAATGGTTGAGGGGCTTCTTGTTTTGAAACATGAGCATCTAGAATGTGAAGCTGGTGCACTAGGTAAACAACATAGGGAAGAATTTCCTGTGCATAAAGAGAATAAACCAAGAGAATTACTTGAATTAATACATACTGATGTCTGTGGTCGCATGCAAACCTTATCACTTGGTGGTATGAGGTACTTTCTCATATTTGTTGATGACAAATCTAGATTTACTTGGGTTTATTTTATAAGGAAAAAGAGTGATGTGTTTGAATATTTTAAAGAATTCAAAACTATGGTGGAAAAGCAGATAGGCAAATGCATCAAGATACTTAGATCTGATCAAGGTGGAGAATACACCTTAGGAGCTTTTGAACGATACTGCAAAAGCAATGGGATCATTCAGCAATTCACAGTGCCTTCCACACCACAGCAAAACGGTATAGCTGAAAGGAAGAATGGGACATTAGTGGAATGTGCTCGCAGCATGTTAAAAGGTAAAAATATCTCTAATGGTTTTTGGGCAGAATCCATTAACACTGTTGTTTACTTAAAGAATAGAAGTCCAACTAAGATTCTAGATTCTAAAACGCCTTTTGAAGTTCTTTATGGCTATAAACCTGAAGTTGGTCATTTAAAAATATTTGGTTCAAAGGCATTTGCTCATATTCCCAAAGATGAGAGAAGAAAACTGGATTCAAAATATGTTAAGTGTACTTTTCTTGGTTATTATGATGAACATAAGGCATACAAACTGTTTAATGTTAATTCACATAAGCTCATAGCAAGCAGAGATGTGATTTTTCATGAGACTATAGATGAAGAAGTAAGTAAGTATGATGTCTGGCATACTCCTTATGACAATGATGTTCAAGTGAAAATTGATATAGATAATGAACAGGAACAGGAAAAGGAACAGGTACAGAAACAAGGTGAAAGCAGCGTAGTGACTCCAACAACTCCTACACCTCAAAAAAGAAGAGATGAAAGTGCAGAAATTGGTGGACAACTGAGAAAGTCTACAAGAACAATTCAAATACCCTCCAGGTATAAAGACTATGCTTTGATGACTCAAGTAATGAATGTTGTAGAACCTACTTCTTATGAACAAGCCAAAACTCATAAGGACTGGAATGCTGCTATGAATGAAGAATATGAATCAATAATGAAGAATGACACTTGGGAATTAACTGAGCTGCCTGAAAACAAGGTTCCCATAGGATGTAAATGGCTATATAAAACCAAATTTAATGCAGATGGAAGTGTTGACAAATATAAGGCCAAATTAGTTGCAAAAGGGTATTCACAAAAGGAAGGAATTGATTATGAAGACAACTTTGCACCTATAGCTAAGTTAAATACAATTAGAGTCATGATTGCATTAACTACAAAATACAATTGGAAAGTTCATCAGTTAGATGTTAAGTCTGCATTTCTGAATGGTGATTTAAAAGAAGAACTTTATTTGGTTCAGCTTGAAGGATTTATAAATAAAGGGGAAGAAGATCTTGTCTATAAACTCAAGAAATCATTATATGGTTTAAAACAAGCACCTAGATCTTGGTATATTAAGATAGATTCGTTCTTTGCCCAGAAAGGTTTTGTGAAAAGCAAAAATGATCCAAATCTGTATGTTAAAAAGGATGAAAAAGGAAATGTTGCTTTAATATCCTTATATGTTGATGATTTAATTATCACTGGTAGTGCTTCTCATTTGATTGAAGATATTAAGATTCAGTTAGCACAGATATTTGAAATGAAGGATCTTGGTGAAATACATTATTGTTTAGGTCTGAAAATATGGAGAGAAGGCAGTAAAACAATTGTCACTCAAAGAAAATACTCAAGGGAGATTCTAGAAAGATTCAATATGAGTGATAGCAAGGTAGTATCAACACCTTTGGAATAGAATGTTAAGTTATCTAGTCTTGATGAAACTAAAGAGGCAAATGGTGTTCTGTATCGCCAGTTGGTGGGAAGTTTAAACTATCTTACCACTACCAGACCAGACTTAGCATATTCTGTTAGCATCCTGAGTCAGTTCATGGCTAAACCTCTGGAAAGTCACTGGATAGCTGCAAAGAAAGTCCTTCAATATCTGAAAGGAACTATTAATTTTGGTATTTTGTATACTGATAATTGTAATGTTGAGTTGACAGGTTACTCTGATTCAGATTGGGCTGGAAATCCTGATGACAGGAAATCAACTTCAGGATATGCATTCAACATAGGTACAGGGGTCGTATCATGGAGCAGTAAGAAACATCCAACTATTTCTTTATCATCAACAGAAGCTGAATACAAAGCTCTATGCCATGCTACTTGTGAAGCTGTTTGGTTAAGGAGAATTCTTGAAGATATTGGCAACAAGCAAATGAATCCAACTGTTCTTGAAAGTGACAATCAAAGCTCTATTAAATTGGCATACAATCCAATGTATCATCGCAGAACCAAGCATATTGAAATTCAACATCATTTTGTAAGAGAAAAGATACAAGAGAAGGAAATTGATTTGACCTATTGTAATACCACTGAGAATGTGGCTGACATCTTTACCAAGCCTCTTGGAAAGATGAGTTTTGAAGTATGTAGGAAATAGTTAGGTGTGGTAGAGAATCCATTTCTCCATTAAGGGGGAGTGTTGGATAATAATGTCGAATTACTATTTTTAGTTTTCTGTTATATTACGTGTTGATTGAGATCTGTTGAGATCCTATCTTCCAGGAGTTTGTTAAATGACTTTCACAGCTATATATATTATAATCGCATTTCATAATAAAATATCGATTATTCTGTTTTGCTATTGTGTTGTTTTGTATTTAAGATATGCACAATGGAGATACTATCTTATCATGGCCTCCAATTCGTCGCACTTGAAGAAAACTTTTGCACGACATGAGCTCATAAACAATGAAATTAATACCCATGTCAATGCCATTCAACTGCTAAGACAAGCGAATTTGCAGTGTTGAATCATTATAGCCAAGAGCCATGCTCCAATGTAAAACATGGCCAACATGCTCAAGCAGAGGGCAGGTCAATCGCTTAGTGAACAAAAAACAAAGTTGAAAGGCGAATTTGAAAATTTTGATTTCCCTCAATTCAAAAAATCCAAAATCAGAACTCGAATTGAGAATGCAGCAAAAAAGAAGATGCAAGAGAAGCCAGACATAGACCATATATATAAAAAAATGTTTGCAAAGGAATTGAAACCAAATAGGTGAGATATGCTGAAGTTGGAGACGAGAAAAAAAATGAAATATGGTATACATCCCAATCTCATTGTAGATTAACAACGAACATTTCATGAACTCGACATCCCAATACATTTTTCCTCAACGTACGTATTAGTCTATATGCATTCTGAATCTAACAATCTTACCCGATTTCATTGGATATTGGATATTATGTACACTTTGTTTCTTAAAAAAAAACTATCCTTTACACTATTTGTTAGATATATTTATCATTCAATATTATTTTATTTTAATTTATATATCATTTATGTTGAAAAGATTTCTTTCTCATAATTTAATTTATTTTTATTAATCATGTATTACAAAATGAGTTTGTTTTTTTCATTGGATTTAATTAAAAAAATTAATATGTTCTTCATTGCTAAAATATTACACTCAAACAAATTTGAACAAAACATATTTTTATATTAAAATAACAATAATAGTCTCAACAACACAACATACAATTCCAAATTATTGTCAACAGAAGACCTGGAAGAAAACATTTTGAAATTGACAAATAATGTATAAGATATAATTTCACAATGCCAGACATGCAAGATGTTCATAGCCGCCCAAATATTGAATGCATCAAAAGCCTTGCGAGAAGCTTTTGATACAGAAAATCATTCCCAAAGTGCAGGAGACAAGGACAAGCAAGCATCCATAGGTGGGGAAAATCAAACTAACACCGATACAAAAATGCACATAATAAAATATATAATAATTAGATTGGAAGGAAAGCAAACTATTGCACAAACAAATCGCTCTGCGCAGGTAAAGTGGGAGCACTGAATTTACAGACAACTTCAAGGGAAACACTGACTATATATAAACTATTATACGTTTACTGTAGCGATGGACACTATATAATAAACGCATATTATTGAAACAACACGAAAAAAGAAGAAGCAAATATATGTACATATTGTTGAGCACTATTGGCAAAAAAATGGAGAAACCCTATGAAAACACTGTTTTTTTTAATAATCTATGCTTTTTCAATGATATGAAAAGATTGTAATCACATACAAGCATTGTTATGAAATAATTGATTTTATAGACATTGCAATTTTTATGTTCAACCAGAAAGTGAAAACAGAGAGTTCAAGTTTCAGTCAATCTCTATATTTTTTGAACAATTGGGTATGCCAATTTTTATGATAGGGTAACTCTCTAATAGGAAGATAGGGTATGGGTTGGTTTCTTATTATTGCATAATCGTCTACAAGGTTCTTTTTCACTCTCTAATAGGAATTAGTTCTATACCTTATATTTTTTCCATTCCAAATTTTTCAGTTAACCACTGAGAATAAAAAAATATTAGGAATATTAGGAAATAGTTCAAAATTCTTTAACTAGCAACTGAAAAATATGATTTTATATCAAGAATAACATCTGAATGAAACCCATTTTCTTATGATTTCGACATGAATCCACTTACCCTGCCTAAGAGTCCCTGAATGAAACCCATTTTCTTATGTTGCTACTGCTTTCACAGACATGTATGTGTATAGAGGATGCACGACGAGTGTTCGACAGAATGTGTGAAAAGAGATGTGTTATCATGGATTTCCATGATTGCAGGTTATGCACAGAATGAATATATGAACGAGGCTTTGGAGCTCTTTCATGAAATGTAGATAGCACGTGCAATGCTAGATTTTGTTACATTGGTGAGCCTGATCGAAACATGTGCAATCATGAACATGGCAATAAGGCAAGTTGGTTCATGATTATGTAAGTTCCAGTGGATTTGTGTCTATTGTTCATGTGGGGATTACCCTGACAGACATGTATGGTAAGTGCTGGAATATTGACATTGTACACCCATCGTTTGACAAAATACAATGAAAAAAGGCGGCCTCATGGAGTGCAATGATTGTTGGGTATGCCTAGAATGAACACCCCAATGAGGCCTTGGAACTCTTTTATCAAATGCAATAGACAGACATTAAACCCGCTAGACCATTTATCTCGAGGTGGACCTCAGCATATGACCATTTAGGGACTCTTAGGCAGGGTAAGTGGATTCATGTCGAAATCATAAGAAAATGGGTTTCATTCAGATGTTATTCTTGATATAAAATCAGATTTTTCAGTTGCTAGTTAAAGCATTTTGAACTATTTCCTAATATTCCTAATATTCTTTTATTGTTAGTGGTTAACTGAAAAATTTGGAATGGAAAAAATATAAGGTATAGAACTAATTCCTATTAGAGAGTTAAAAAGAACCTTGTAGACGATTATGCAATAATAAGAAACCAATCCATACCCTATCTTCCTATTAGAGAGTTACCCTATCATAAAAATTGGCATAAAGAACTAATTCCTATTAGAGAGTTACCCTATCTTTCCACATAGCATTGAACAATTGGGTATGCCAATTTTTATGATTACTTGCTACAATTATTGTTAGGATTTTGATAAGGTTTTTATTGGTGGATTCATCCAATCCATTTCCCTAAGGGTAATAGTTGGATGAATATTTTATTTTAATGCCTTTATCCAATGCATACTATGTAAGATCTACTGAATAAAAGTACATAGCATTATCAAAAGCTAAAAATTTAGCTACACCAAACCTGGTTAATATATAATTCTCAAGGAAATAAATCACCTGGCTGGCATTAAAACTTTGACATCCACCCATCTGGTGAAGCAGTCTATAGAAGTAATTATATACTTATGTTGCAGGGAGGATGGAGGATTAATTAACTAACAATATCCAAACACCATTGTTGGAAAGGGGTTTCCATAGCAACTGGTTAAATTGGAACAACAATTTCTTAATTATTCCAACAACGTTTTAACAATATTCTCACTTTCAAGCAAAAGAATGTGTGTCTTTGAATAGGTTCGGCCAATAATACCCAGCCATCATTATCTTTTGTGCCATGGTATCACCTCTGAAGGGGCCTCCAGTAGGTCTTGCATGAAGCTCGGTCAGTATTTTATCAACATAATTTTCCTCAACACATCGTAATAAAAATCCATCGAAGCTTTTGCGACACAAAACATCATCAACTAAAAAATAAGGAGTAGCTTTCAAACTGAGAGCTCTCCTTTTCTTCGGTTCTAGGTTGAGAGGAGCGTACCCGTGACTCAAGAAAAACTTAATATCTTCATACCAGGAATCTACAGGTACCGAGGTGAGACACATAATATCGTCTTCAACATGTTCATCAACTTCCTGTTGTACTCCGATAGATTTTGGAGCTGCTAATTTAAACAATCCTTTCCCCCGAACAATCTTAGCATGCCTAATTTGTAGATCGTATTCTTGTAATGCAATCATCTAGTGCATGCATTTTCCCCCCAATTCTTTCTGAATTAGAATATTTCAAACTATCGGATATGGAACTATGAATTTGGTTCAGCACTTTAGTAGGTAGGGTCTGAAGTGTCTCAGAAATTTATAAACTGCATAGGATTGTTTGTCCACTTCTGGATAATTAAGTTCCACTCCTTTGGAAGTTTATCTCATAAAGTATATTTGTATCTAATCTCCCTCAGTATTCCGCTATGTAAGAAATATAGCATATGAAATATCAGTAGCAAATGTATATAAAAGAAAATATTTTGAAAAATTAGGGGACATTAATGCAGGTGCGTCCGCAATCACTTCCCTAATTATGCAAATCACCCTATTTAAATGTTGCACCCTTTTTAATCATGTCTCGGAAAGGCTTAATGATCCAATCAAAACTAGGGATGAATCTTCTAACAAAAATAATTTTCCCTAGAAAAGATTGCATACATTTCTTTTTACTAGGAAAATTCAGTTGGGAAATTGCTTGGGTTCATTCAATATCTATCATTATGCCATGTTTTGAAACCTCAAAACTGAGCAAATTACCTTAAGTTACAACAAAAATGAATTTTTAGGAATTCAGTGAGATACGATACCTCCTGCATTGTTTGAGAACTTGCCTGAGATGTGAAAGATGATCAAATCTTCTTTTAGAAAAGATTATAACTTCATGTAAGTAAATAAAAACACAACTATGGATCAAACCCATGAAAGCGATATCAATCACCCTCTGAAAAGTAGCACATGCATTGATTAATCCAAAAGGCATTTTCCTATAGGCGAACGTGCCCCATGGAGTCCTAAATTAATTTTTAATTGATCAGGGTGCGATAACAATACCTAGTTGTATCCAGAAAAACCATCCAACAATGAAAACATTTCTGATCCTGAAACCTTATGTAGTATTTGTTACATTGGGGGTAATGGGTAATTATCTTTCTAAGAGGCCTTGTTCAAATTACAGAATTCAACACAAAGACGTATATCTTAATTCTTCTACTGAGCCAGAACACGATTTGCAACCCATTGAGTATGTCAGACTGGGAATATGATTATCGTTGAAAGGAGCTTATCAAGTTCCTTTTTAACTATGGGTTACAATGTAATGTGTAGTGCTCTGGTTTCCGGGAGAGCACCTGGCAAGCTTCTAAACTAATTTTCTGTACCGGCTTGTTTCTAGATAAATAAATGAAAACATTATTTAATCATTTACTATTTTTCCTATTATTATAGATGTGTTTCCTCTTTCTAGTTATTTGCATCCATTCAAGAGGTAAAATAATATCAATTTCCATTTACATGCACGTTTCAATATCAATTTCCATTTACATGCACGTTTCAGTATATATGATTCACCACATATATATATGTTTTAGCATAAGTTTAAAATATGATTAATGTAATAATTAACAAGGAAAATACATGTTGCCCGAAGTTTGTAGAGTGTACCATAGCTTGCTGTATATTTCCTTCTCGATTTTCATCTTTAGAGCTTGGCAACTGATTGAATGAACCACCCTACCGACTAGCTCTAATCATGATGGCCCTAGGAAATCAACAGACTTCCTATCCCCCGAGCCCACAAACCGATAATTCCAATAACAGCTTCCTTGTTTTCAATTCCCAATTAAAGTTTTCCGCTTCCTCTGTGCAACATGAGTTTTCCCATTCGTCTGTGTAATAGGAGTTTTCCCCTTCCTCTGTGTAATAGGAGTTTTCCCCTCCATCCCCCTTCAACATTTCCCCCCCCCAAAAAATGAGATCTAACTTTCGAACCCCCAACTACTTCCCCAACCGTTCCTATATACCCAACTTCCTATGTTTTCTTAAACCTTACTCAACCACCCCTATCAAATCCGTCAAACTCTCAAACATTTAATTTCCTTACTTGTTTAACCTTACAAGTTACGATAACTTATTATTTTATTAATAGTTATTTTCTCGAGCAGTTCAAATAGTTAAGGCTTATTTGATTTGATTGGAACAAGTTGACTGCATAGCATTAAATAAATCTTCAGATGTTAAGTTTATAACTATTTCGGGGCGGTGGCTTTTAATCACCAATTCCACTCACCATCCAAACATTAAATACATTTATTATAATAATAATAAAATCATATTTAACAAGGATCAAGTTGACCCTTTCAAGTTTGTAGGGATGGGTAGATTAAACACCTTATCATATTCAGATCTGATTCTTTTTACTAGAATCTGACACAATTATTATTTGGATGACAATGACATCTTGCCTTATCTTGTTGATTCAATTAATTACATTACGTTTATTTTCAGATTTTTAAAATATTCGTTGAGTGACTTAATCAACACTTTGAGAGTAACATTTTATCTAACCCCACTATGTGTACATCAAAGGTTTATTACAATAATAATAATAATAATAAAGTTAATTATTAATGGTGAGTAATAGTAATAACATTGAAGTGTTAATTGATAAGTGTTCCAATATCAGCATGGTACCTTTGTGTTAATAAACAAGTCCACTAATGTTTTGATTAAGTAAGATTAACAATTACATAGTACACTCGTACAACATTAACGTTTAACTTCTATACTTTATATCGATGACACGTTCACTTGACGATGCTTATTTTAAATGTTCATTACAATGTTTACATAAAAAGGTTAATTAAATTAGTTTACACATTAGCAACTTGATCATTTATTACTGTAGTCATTTACTAAATCCTTAACTGAGTTATTTATGACAACTTATAACATTGTTAAATCCTCATAAGCATGATGTAAACCAATACTATCGCGCATGTGCAAAATGTGCATGCGTGGCCACCATATGCACAACTCGGATATGCACTATAAACAATCATCTTCCTACCTATGTATAACTGCGATCTAAAAATAGTAATCCCTCATGCAGATAGAACAAGACATATATAATATAATTACACAACAACTTCACTTATTTACCAGTTAATGCTTTCCATGATTTTTATATCCTTATCTTAGTGGTATTATTAACTAAACTAGTAAATCATAAGATAGATACCTACTACCACTAGCTCAAGATCAAGGAATACCCAATCCCCAACAATACTATCTAACGCATCCTCCCATCATATCCTACTTCTGCATCCTCCCTATCCTTCCTCTGCTAGTAAAGATGTGGTGTCCGCTTCACCGACCCGGGAACATATAGAAACTAAGAGTGGTAGCGTCGGCTAAACAACAGACTGAACCTCTCCTAGCAAGCATCTAACTGTCATCATCACATGTCTAGGGGAGCGTGACTCAGCACAGCCCTCCCACGACCTCAGGTATCATAAAACATAGGGTGGTAAATGCCTCCATCCCTCACAACATACTCAGTCTATACCATGTCCAAATCATACTGTGTTGTTACTGGGATTATCGGTTTGTGTCATCGTATCATACGATTGGTTTCTAATATTTTATATTCATTGCTTACTTATTCCATGTATCCTATCAGATATCCAGCTACCCCATAGCCCCTGTGTCCTGTAGATTAGTATTTGCAGACATATATCTATAACAATATTTCCATGTGTTCATTAGCTGGTCCAGATTATCAACATCATTTCATTTCATCACACAAAACCATTAAATCGATCACACAATGGGTTGGTATCCACGTACCCCATCATATATACATTGTATTTCATCAAGGACGGGAATTTAAACATACACTGTCATTATGAAAGAAAAGAATCTCATGATAACTACAACATAGTAGCAACATAAACATAATAACATCAAGAGAATGGTAACATTATAACATCATAATTATAGTATCTCTATAAGCATTGTAACCTTACAAACATAATAGCAACATATAATCAGCTCTAACATGTCGGAAGTATAGTTCACTTAGTCTAGCTGAGTCCAACAGATAATAAGAAAATAAAGTGTAAGGTGTCTGATTGATAAACATGCCTAATCAAAATATGGGGCGTTACATACACCCACCCTTCAGGAAACTTCATCCCGAGGTCATCATCAAAATAGTGAGGGAAAAACTCTATGCATAGTCTCTGTGTCCTCCAAGGTAGCAGATCCTGGGCTATACTTGTCCTACTGGACCTTAACATGGTTCTCATGGAAACTACAGAGTTGTCGAACCTTACAATCAAGTATATGTAGTGGTTTGACCATGAAGGTTCCCTTTTCCTAAGCCAGTGGATGCTTCTATGGTAGAATGATGTTCTCCTTGTTGGTCATGAACTGTTGCATGTATTCTATGGGTACTTCCTAAATCATCCATGGGTGCTTTTCCTTCCTTGTGCTTGCTATCTGACTGGCCCTTAGGACAATTCCATTGGAAATGAGGACCTCCACATCCCCAGCAGGAAGGGTTGGGTGGGGCTTGCATGCTACTAGGAGGAGGCCTTAGAGATGAGTTCCTTCCCATGGATCCTCTAAAACCCCTTGATCCTCTATAGGAACTTCCTTGTGTATGTTCCTGGCTGTGATGGGCTGTGGACGATGCCTGCGATACTCAGTTAACAGAAGTATTACCCCCTGATGTGAACCTGTTACCATAAGGAGGAGGTCTAGATTTTCCTCCCCTGAAGTAGGGACGTGAGGCCTTCCCTGAAACATACTGATTTGATCCTGTCAACTTACTGCCCCCTTTTTCATCCGACATATCCTCTGCATAACGAGCATACTCAAATGCCATTGCAACGGAAGTTGGTTTCTACACATGCACAACAGCCCTTATTTTGTAGTTAAGTCCATAAAAAAAACGCTCTACCTCACATTCATCTCCGTCTAGGTAAGGTACATATTTCACTAGTTCCATAAACCTAGCTTCATATTCCTCCACTGTCTTGTTTCCCTAAACTAAAGCATGGAGTGCACCTACCTGTTCTTCCTTATAATAATTTGGAAAATATTTCATGTGGAACGTCTCCTCGAACAATTCCCACGAAGCCGTAAGAGGGGTAAGGTGCAACTGCCTCTCTAGATCTGGCCACCAATTCAAAGCATCACCCTTAAGCTGAAAGATGGCCATTCTAGCTATGGAACTGGAAGTATACTCGTTCAATGCGAAGCATCTTTTCATGCCTTCCAGCCATGCTTTGGCATGCTTACCAGGTCGTCGTCCTAAAAACTATGGAACCTTTATCTTTTGCAACTCCCTCGACATGTCCTGAAGCGGTTCCTGTCTCGGGCCTTGTGTCCTCTCAAGGTTCTCTCAACTCTCTTGAGCGGTTTCCACCTTGACAACCCTTTCTAACTACCTGTTCATCGTGGCCATAATATCCTCCAAAGATCTCATTATGATCTGCATTTCTGGTGTGGAGGATGATCGTGGCGATGTTGGCGGCGATGAAAGTGGTTGTGGCGGTGGTGACGGTGGTCGACCTCGACCCCGACCTTGCCCTCTACGTGTCGTTACCATGATAGTTCTAGTGTTATTGAAATAAAATAATATGCTTAGTTCTTCAATCAAATACATGCAGAACTAAAATGTAGATATGCATACACTTATACTTATGCGTAGGGGATAACTTGCATTGCGAGATAACAAATCGTCAAGGTTAATATGAAATTAGTATTGTCGTTTTCATTAAACGATTATGTCATGAATTAAAATCAGAGTCTTATTATTCATCTCTTCATACTAGTCTCGGCGGTGTCTTGTTTGTGATATTTCCATTTCGTTTCACCCCCTCGACTAACTGTTAAAGATTCGGCAAAGAGCATTTTGAAAAAGAAAAAACTACCTAGTCTTACAATTTTAATTTAAGCTTACCATTAATGTTTATCTAATGGTTAAGTAATCAATTTAATTTAACATTTTACTACTTATTTCCTATCATCTCTATATAATATTAAATGTAACATCATGTTCAACACTACACAAAATTTAAAATTTTACTAACACTTTAATTATACATCAAACATTAGTTAATTCATACTTTAAATGCTTGACCTTAATTAATATTTTATGAACATAAAATTTAAACCTAATTCAAACATTCATTAAAATTTAATGCATAAATATATTTAACATTACTTTAGCATTTAAACATTATCTACTATTGATTATTTTAAGCATTTTGAATATATTCCAAAAATTTAATATAATTTGGAAATACGAAACCTAACATTTGGAATTTTAATGTTTCAAAACTTAATAATATTTAAAATAACATAAATTCTTATTATTTTCAAAAACAAAATTTTTAAACGTAAGGTTTAAGATTTAAGTAATTGATGCTCGAAAAAAACAATAAATAATTGTTTTTTAAAACTAAACTTAAATGCCTAGCCTAAACCCTAGCTAGCCTAGGGCTCGCTCTCTCCATAGGCACAACCCATCACTCCACGTGTCCCTGACTCCACCACTCGCTTATCCAAACTGCCTGCCCCATGCCTCCCCAGCTACCCAACCCACCTACTCGCTCCACCCTTCCTCGCTGCCCCATCCTCCAATGAAGTCCTGCACCTCACCGCCCTCTTCCCATGCGACCTCCGCCTTCTCTCCATGCCGGGGATCCCCATCCCTTCACCCCCAGGCACAGCCTATGGTTCAAAGGCGCCCACGTGAGGGTCTCTTGCATGCTTTCCATGCGCCAGTGTGCATGCTACCAGGCGGTCTCCGGTGAGGAGCCCCAGCTGAAGGGGATCTTCCTTATATCAGGTCTCCACCTCCCTCGTGCACGCATGAACTCACATTTCTTCTCCTTTCTGGCTTGGCAACTCTGTGCCTCCTCTTTATTATATATATATATATATATTTTGGCTCTGCAACTCTGCAACAAGAGTGCTAGCTGTGAGGGCTGTGTAATAGGGAGGAAAGAGATCTCATGAGACCGGAGTATCTGTGTTTTCCTCCTGCTTGGACGCTATGTCAAGGATGAGCCGTCAAGAAGGGAATCTTCGGCATTCATGGAAGAGTCGGCGAGCTTGGTCAGGTGCAGCTCGGAAGTTAAATAAAAGAAATTGTTTTTATTTACATAATTATTTGCACCGTACTGTAACTCCAATTTCTGTGAGTTCAGTTGTGCACTAGAACGCTCCTTTGCGGAATCCTCCCTTAGTGGCTTAGCCCTTTGTCTTAGTGTTGTGTGTTGTATGCTTCCTTTATCAAATGCTGCAGGCTGCAACCCCGGGCTGGTCCGATATACAGATGAAGATTCAGCCCTATGCGTGTGCTAAATCGAACTTCTCTGCTGTTTCAGTGTTGTAACCTGATTATTTCCCAAATCTGGTTTCTGTCAATTTGACAGCTACATTATTATTTCGTTTTCATTATTTTTCCCTTCTTATTTATTTATACAGATCAATTTCAAAGTTCTCACATGATATAAGGTTCTTGTATGGTGCTATATTTATTATTTATCAATTCTTTGACTGGTTGTTCTTCCATTTGCTCGGTGCCGTGTTTTCATCACCAGGTTTTCAATATTGAAATTGACATTTAATACCTAAAAACTTTTGGGAGGGAAAATTTAGTAGCCTATCCATGCCAAGATTATCCGGGATTTGTGCTTCTTCCGTTAATTTTGTTTCTTTTCTATATGGAAGAGGCCTGTAAGGTCAGAGTGTTCGAGCGGCGCTCTGATACAGCTTGGCTCCGAATACCGCACGAGAATGCTTGGGTTGTGTTGGCTTTTCGCTCACAACAACTACCCTGATACTGAGCAGGAGAGAGGAATAGTCTAGATGCTATGCTTGGAACAGCAGCACCAGAATCATCATCAAAACGAAAAGATATATGCGGGAAACCAAGAAAACCGTAGCGGGAGTGTCAAAGATAGCACGAGTTAATTTAATTGCACGGGAAGCTTATTGGGATGTTAGGAATCAAAGACTGTATGACTGAATTTGAAGCATCATTGAGAATTTATTTTGCTCGATTAAGAGAGATTTCTGAAGATTGATTTACTTATCAGGAAAGTTTTTTTTTTTCTTTTTAAAAAACAAATTATGGGCAATAATGCGACCAGGACTAAGCACAATGCAGCAGACGCTAACTCGGAGGCGGCTGCGACGTTTTTTTGGCAGCCCCTGCTAGCCATCAGCGCACAGATTGCTTGGCTGCGACTTCAAAGTTTAGCGGTTGGTGCTGAAGCTACCGACAATAGAAATGATGAGATTTAGATGACTCACAGAAATCCTTCTAAAGGTTAAGAAGAAGAATTGGGTTGTTCGCAGTGACAACCTCGATCGGATGTGTAGAATCTAATGAAACGACCATACGATTAAAAATCATTACACTAGCGATCTCATCTACGAGAGCCATGTAAGGAGAGAAGTATGAATAGTAGGAGCAATGGGTGCAAGCTTTCAAGGCAGGCCGTGGATAGGAAGTTGAAGCGGCTCCATTCTCTGAGCTTTTATCTGTTAAAATTGTCCAGTAAACTGAATCCGACGAGGAATGTTTCGTTTGATCCATTGGATCCCGATTTATAGGCCAAAATATGTAAATAAACGGAATTAAGTGAGATCTCATTCATAAGCTGGTATATAGTTAGTTTACTTATGCTCCGTTAATACTTAATACATAGTTTGTACCTGGTTATTTTCTCTACTACAAGTTTTTCTATTATCCAACTAACTTTATAGAAATACCATGTTTATGTTTTCCACTGCATGCACTTACCCTTTGTCTTCATTGATCGATTTAAATTATTCTCTGTAGTCCATATATGCCACTGCGCTCATCAACCTATATATCTATTCTCCTTTGCACGTACTCCTCTGTGTTTAACCGTCTATTGTAATCTGCCATGCACAGCATTTCTTATTGTGTAGTGCTCCTAGTCTTCGCCATAAATAAACTGTAGTACAAACAATATTATATAATTCATATCTTGTATATAAAAGTGTTACATACTATTGAACTTCTGGTTAATTCCAGAAGTATTCATCCATTTATAAAGTTAACAAGGGAAATAGAAGCAAGTCCCTGCCAAAACGAAAATCAAAACAAATAAGGGAGTAAAATAATTAAGTTATATGTGTAAAATTGTTTATTCAGCAATAGTTTTTCGTGAAATATCAATTACATGGTAAAACGAATGTTGTCGTTGCATTAACAACAACACCCCCACTTGCATTAACAACAATGCCCAAGATATCTGATCTCTTGGGCTCGTGGTGGGTTGCCCCAGTGATGGAGTAGTAGTACTCCCAAAAGCCTGAAAAATTTACAAATTACAAGGGCCCCAGAAGTTCGTTGTACCTGTAACAGGAATTTTATCTTTGGGCAGGAGCAATAGCGGTTGCGATTGTAATTGGATCGTGGGAGGAATTGTGTCTGGTTCGGGGATGATCTGCAAGCAATCCTCCATGGAATTGTCTCTTTTCTTAGGCTCCGTGAGAGGCAGCGGAGTGGGGTGCTTCATACGTGCTTTGAAAGGTTTAAAAAATGGTCTTCTATTCCAGCAGCACATAAACAAATAATATTTCATAGGTGAGTTACAACTCATGTTAGACCAGTGCCAAGCATCATCTTAGGTAGTAAAGCAATAAAAAACATAAACTAATTGAGAGCACAGTGCCGCGAACAAAGGGCCTGACAGACCTCTATTGACACTGATTAAAAAACTTCTAATTAAAATTCTGTTGATCCAAACTGTAATACTATGCATCAACTTTAGGCTGAACAAGTGGAATACATGCACGTTCAGGCTCACCATGTTCAAGACAAGAATACCGAGGAAGGATTGGTAAAGGCTCACCACGTTTAATGCAAGTTCCCACCTCGCCTCCGATCTAGCCGATCCGCTCGCCCGCGTTGAAAACGGTTTAACTAATTCCCTACCATTCACATTTCGATTGCCTCCCGCCCAGTATATAAATGATATGTTTATGAATCAGCTATAGTAAGAAGATTCGATTCTACCTGTAATAAGCGTAACCGTTGCACTTAAGGAATAACGACCGAATAATTGGGAAAATTTACGTTTCTAAATATGTAGTATATACTATATGAACCTTACATTCAAATCTTGCGACTCATGTATTGCACTCTCTAAACATTTGAGAGTCTAGCCCATTTCCCAACAAGAAAACTCAACTTAATGTAAACATAGCCAATCAATAAACCTTTTCTTTAAAATAATGGAAAACATTTGAGAGTCTAGCTCATTTCCTAATAAGAAAACTCAACTTAATGTAAATATAACCAATCAATAAACCTTTTTTTTTAAACCCTTTTTTTTAAATAATAGAAAACTAAGGTTAAAATTTTAAATAATAGAAAACTAAGGTTAAAAGCTTTTTTACTTTGTCCCCTTACATAAAAACATAGCCAATCAATAAACCTTTTCTTTAAAATAATGGAAAACATTTGAGAGTCTAGCTCATTTCCTAATAAGAAAACTCAACTTAATGTAAATATAACCAATCAATAAACCTTTTTTTTTAAACCCTTTTTTTTAAATAATAGAAAACTAAGGTTAAAAGCTTTTTTACTTTGTCCCCTTACATAAATACAAAAATTAGCTTAAATATAAATACTTGTTCTATTTCTTAGACCCCTAATTGCCTTAAATATAAGTAGTGTTCTATTTCTTAGACCCCTAATTATCTTAAATATAAATACTTGTTCTATTATCACTTTTTTCTTATTAATACTTGTTCTATTTCTTAAACCCCTAATTACCTTAAATATAAATACTTGTTCTATTATCACTTTTTTCTTACTAGCTACTGTGGTTCTATATGTCACTCCCTTCCAAGCAGTGGCAGTAATTGTTGGTGTGTACCAACTAATGCATCCAAGATTTGGCAGCAAGCTTACAAATAAGACTCAACTTAATGTAAACATAACCAACCAATAAACTTTTCTTTAAAATAATGGAGAACTAAGGTTACACTTTTTTATTTTGTCCCTTTACATAAATAAAAATAATGGAGAACTAAGGTTACACTTTTTTATTTTGTCCCTTTACATAAATAAAAAATTTCCTTAAATATAAATATTTGTTCTATTTCTTAAACCCCTACTTAAATAAAAGAATTACCTTACTTAAATAAAAGAATTACCTTAAATATAAATACTTGTTCTATTATCACTTTTTGCTTACTGGTTGCTTGCTGTGGTTCTATATGTCACTCCCTTCCAAGGTATAACTACTTGCTCTATTTCTTAGCAATGCAGCAATAAAAAGAAAATTACATTAAATGTAAAAATTTTCTCTATTTTTAATGTATTAATAAAATAATTAACTTAATTACATTAAATGTAAAAATTTTCTCTATTTTTAATGTATTAATAAAATAATTAACTTAAATATTTTAATCCCTTAGAGCAAGTAAATAAGATAATTTATTAACTTAAATATTTTGATCTCTTAGAGAGAGTAAATAAAATAATTATATGAATTAGAACAACTTTATTTTTTTAAGAACATAATAACATAATGATAAATAACATAATTATGTTAATTACAATTACTTGCTCACCCATTAATAAAAGCATGAAAACTAAAGTATTTAGGGTTCGTTATCCAAAAACGTATCAATCACAAGTCAGTAAAATATATGTGGAAGCCGTCTCTTTCCAACAAAGAACGCATTCTTTACGACGATAAATAAAATTATGAAAATGCATTCATTCTTTTACCCAAATAATATAATAAAAGGGCATCTCACCCCACATAGAACGCATTCTAGAATGTAGCATTTCCTTTTACAGCAAGAGATAAAAATAGGGATTCTCGTGCCTCACCTCATGGAACATATCGGTAATCTTTCATTCTACAAGTAGGTTGTATTATTATAGAAAGGAAGAGCATATATCTTTTAAATAAAATGGATCCAAATAAAGATACTCAAAGCATATCAAAGCATTTATGTCTTGAATAAAAACGTAAAAGCATAGTATATAGCTCTTAACTAAAAATGTATTTCCAAGTAATAATGAGTATATAGCTCTTTAAAAAAAATCGTATTTCCAAATAACCTAGAACATATTACTAACTAAATAAATAAAAAGCAGTTCTTATAGTTATTAAATAAAATTGTTAATCCATAGAATATATGTTGTAAATAAAACTTCTTACAAAGATAAAACCCAGAGCAATGAAGCTCTTAATTAAAAACGTCTTCCCACTTAATGGAACAACTTGTAAACAAAGATGTATTACGTAAAGAAATATGTTCTCCCAGCTCTTACAAGATGCATTCTTGAAATGAAATTAAAAGAAAGTATGGTGAAAATAAAAAGTACTGAGCATTTTCCCAGCTCTTACAGTATGCATTTCAAAATTAAAACAAAGTATGGTAAGATAAAACATAGAACATTCTCAAGTAGCTCTTACAAAATGAAAGAAAAAACTTTACAAAACATTTAAAACCAACGCAAAGCATTTCAGAATAAATAAATAAAAAACAGTCTTTGTAAAATAAAACGCAGAACATTTACCTCTTCCAATAATGCATTCCTGGAATAATATCCCCAAGAAGAGGCCCGGTTTTGCATATTCCACATCACAAAACCAATTAATCAAGATTGTTGTGTCTCATAAACAACAATGCTTTATGTTTATTGTCTATTACATTGTTGTTTTTTTCATTACTTAAATAATAACATTGAATTCTACAAAGACGTTGCTTGCAATGGACAGAAGTCAGACTGGATCATGCACAAATAAAAGCTTGATACCATGAAAACGCAACCCATTAGGCAAGTATAATTAACTTTGCAGTTTCTTCATAGAAATAAATGTAGACCTTGATTCAGTGTTCATAGACATCGAGTTCTCACCAAACCATTTTTAAGGCAAATTTTTTGAAGGCATGGACCACGCACAGACATATAATAAGGTAGGATCCTCTTGTTTCCTTGCCATTCTCTACCTGCACACATTAAAATTAAAGCCATTATTCATGGGAGTATTTGAAAAGCTAAAATGGGTTCAGTCAAGCTGGAAAAAAACAAGTGCAACAACAACATGCTTTCTTACTTGACTGGTATTTCTACACTTCAAACTTTCAACATGAGTCGAATGTGCAACAGTGCTCCACAGTGTTCCTTTAAATTCTTGATTCTTCAGCAGATTAAAAAATGAGAATGCGAGGAGAAACATCAATAAGTTAGCTAGTCAATGGGATCCTCCGTCGATAGGCTTCAATCGTTGGCCCGTTCTGCAAAAGTATAATCAAAGTTTGTAGAGAAAAAAATTCAATAAAACTGCTCACAAACAACTACTTAGAGAGCAGTGCAGTGACAAATATGTTGAAGGTGCGGTGCAACTCTTGAATATGGAGAAGCAGTGGGCATGCTCCTCTTCTCCTTAGTATTTCTAAGGATGAAGCTCTCAACATTGCGTGTGTTACCTCTTCTGCTTGTGAAGCTCTCAACATTGTGTGCGCTACATGGCTTTTTGATGCAGGTGGAAGAAACCACACTCCACAAAGAGCAGCTGTGCTTCATGGCTTTTTGATACATGCAAAGGAAACCACACACCAGAAACAACAGTTGGAGGGCATGCAAGTGCTACAGCGCATGCGATCTTGTTCGTGGCTGGCAAGCGGTCGCACGAAGACAGACGGAGGCCCGCATCAGCATTAGTCCATGCGCACTGCCACTAGCATCAAGGACCCAGACAGACACGTTTAGCATGCAATTGCTAAGCAAACCGAAAGACAAAAAGTAGCCCGGGCCTCGAATAAAGGCCAAATAAGGCCCTGAACTTGGCACCCAAGTATTGTGGTCCTTTCGAAATCTTGTCCAAGGTTGGACCTGTAGCATATCAATTAGCCCTACCTTCAAACCTCAAAGCCCATAATGTTTTTCACATTTCATTTTTAAAGAAATATATGCATGATCCTATTCATGTTGTAAATTGGAATAATGTTCATGTGAAACAAGGTGGCGATTTTCCGGTAGAACCAGACTGTATTCTCCCAAGGAAAGAAACTCTACTCCGCAACCGCACAGTTAGCCAAGTAAAAGTGCAATGGAAGCACTATAGCCCAGCAGCTACCTGGGAGTTGGAGAGTAGTATGCAGGCTACATACCCAACTCTGTTCCAGGAACACTCAATGAGTGAATAAAGCAACATCGAGGATGATGTTGAGGCTTAAGGGGGGGTGTATGTCACCTACCCAATTTTTGAGAATAATTATTTTCTACTACTATCCTTTTTGCAAAATGCTTTGTGTTAAATTATAATTACAAGTTTTGTAATTATGACCAAGTAGGTCAAAAATGAATGTAATGACTCATTATTATTATTTAATAAATAAAAATGGGAGACAAGAACTCAAGAAATCTGTTACAAGAGTGTCCACTGGCCCACTAGGAGGAATGGAAGCCACTGGAAGGATTTGGACAGATGGCAGCATTTGCACTCTACCATTAGTTGTTGGTATGGGACAACTCCCCCTAATATTGTGGCATTTCCCCCTCCAGGTGGAGGAAGGTGAACAGGTAGCTCACTAATGACCAGCTAATTACAAAAAGACGTAGGCAGCCTATAAAAGACAATTCGAATTGAGCAGGGAGCTCTTACAATGTTTTCTGCAGAAACATTCCTCATGCTCATCAGGTGATGGCTGAGAGATTCGAATAGGGGAGGCTATGGAGAGTTCAAGTATAAGTCTGCAAATGTTATGAGAAGGACAAACCATAGGTGTTGGTGTTGATCCCATTGATTACTAAGCCTGTAAAGCTGGATATATAAATTTTCTTGCTGCTGCAAGTAGAAGTCCTAAGCTGCAGAACCTTCTTCCTCATGGTGGATCAGTGGATAGGCTCGAGGGTCCTAAGGCAGACATCTTGGTTGTTTGGGAGCAGGTTGGGTGGAACAGTTTTCTTGAGTGATTTGTTCCTCCCATTACACTTAGGTTCTATTCTTTTGTGTTTTCTTTTTCAAATCATATGAATGCTCTCAGAAATGGCTTAGTATTGTTATTTAATAATCAATAGTAGAAAATGTCAAATCCTAATTAATTTAGATTTGCTGAACTGATAAAATGACTCCTCTGCATTTTTCCCCATGCGTGGAGCTGCATTGTACTCCAGTACAAAGAGGTAGCATTAAATATGCCTAGTTAAAAGTGAAACCTTGCATGCATCTAAATATCTAAACCAAAGACCACCCATGCACAGACCTATGTTTATCATGCATCTTATATTTTAGCAGTTGTAGATTAGATCTTTGCATGTATTGTTTCACCGTTCAATTCTGTATACGAAAACAACTTAACATAAACTAATTATAGCAGTAGGTTCTTTTTTTATTTTCGAAGGTGGACACTGTGTTAACAATTAAGGTTTACTAGTCTTCAGTTATTTCTTCAAAGGAAAACAATACCATGCATTTTGTTTAACCACATACTTAATCTTTTATTTTGTTGTTGAATTTGTCTGATCTTTATAGAAATTATTGCCATCACTGTATTATTCTTTTATGCAAAAAACAGTATACTGCATTGTTCTTTCGTTTTCTCTAGAAGTCCCAATTGGACAAATATAGGGAGATAGAATTAAAATAGAAAAACTGTTATATTCATAAGCAATTAAATTCACTGACGAATGCACTATCAGTTCCTTGTTTTCTGTATTATCAAATTGTATTTGATAGAATTTACATCATAGGATACTAAGTCATTAAAAGCAAAGACAAACATAGCAGTCTTGAATTGACAGAGTAAATTACAGTATCTCTACACCCAAACTGGGGTTAACCGTCCTCATTACATTATTATTTACAAACATTTAAACAACTGCCAAATCAAAGGTTTCATTACCATAGACAATCTAACTGTAGAATCAAGAGTTATTATTCTTGTTCTTTTAAAACATCATTATAGACCTACAGATTTCATTCACATCGATAGGCTAGGGTTTAGCATTATCACTGTCGTATTCAAACAAAAACCAATACCCTTTTATTATTGGCTTATAGCCACTATTTAATTAAACAACGTAAACATGCCCTTTGTCCCTTGGATTAGGGTTCAAGAATGAGGAGATTGAAACACCATACGTAGACGTGAAAACCTTCAATATCGCTTTTAGATATAGATACAAAACAAGAAGTTCAAATCACCAAACATAACCATTAAACCTTAGATAACTATCGTTCCATTTAACTTAATAATGGTTGCACCCTACGGTCGCCACATTCTTTTGCCGAAGGTTCCATTCGAAACCCCATGCCATTTACACACACTACTAATGCCAAAGCAAAATTACAGTCAATGTATCTCCTTTTTTTTATCAACCTAGAAATACCCAAAACATTAAGACATAAAACGTAAAGCGGCAAGACTCTTTGCAAACACGAATGTTCAACTCTACTAAGCTCGCCGAGCCCAGTAATGGCTGGCCATATATTTTAAAACATTTACATCACCTACTCTATCAACAAAACTTAAAACTGTAACGTTTCCCAAATGCTGCAGGAGAGAGAAAAGCCACTATCGCAAAGGCATGCTACCAACACTTGCTCATCAAGTACGATTCCAGGAGAACCACTAAGGACAGATACCACCAAAGCTTACCGGTGGGATCGCTTTAGTTCTTTTCCCCATCAACTATTCTAGCACCCTGTTGCTCGCCGAGGGTTACCTGCCAACAACCATCACTGAGTTAAGTATCGGATCATGAGGTAGCAAGGCATGCAATAAAGAATAATTAGAAAAACCCTTGCAACGTTACTATACCTGAGTCGTGACAGAGAGTTGATGAAACCAGCATCCACCCACTGAAGGAGAAGCACTCAGTTCGAAGACCACGATGAGGGATACCTTCCAAAAAATTCCAACTCAATTGAAAACCCCAGACTTGCAAGCTACTGCAACGCCAGAACAGATGCACTCATCCCACCTGTAGATTGCTACACGAATCACTTCCAGACTTGGCTTCCATGGCTAACAATTAATCATAGACCAAAGGTTGCTACAGGTCTCGCGATCGAGCTCGAGGGAGGCGAGAAAAACATCAAAACCCTAAGTGCCTCTTGGCCGGTTGGCCTCACCTCCCAAACCCTACCATCGAACAATGACCAAGAAACGTTACAAGAATCCATAAGTTATGCTAGGGTTCAGCTCATCCCAATACACAACGATCAATAGCGGAGAGCCATCCTCATCAAGCCACGTTGGAGGGTGGCAGGAGTAGCATTAAATTACTCATCTACCTCCGAAGCTACGAGGTTGCCATATCGGTTGACAACAGGGCAGGAGGCCCGTTACAACTCAACTTGCCAAACCCTTTCACACGTCGAGTCAGCTATCACAACTTACACGTAACAATATCCTTAACATGGTGGCCAGGTAAAATAATTGCAAACCAAATCATTTAATACACCCTCGATTTGTACACAGGCTTTTGCAGGGCCATCATTCCACCTGCCAATCCATATGATTCATCGTTAATAGCATCAACATATAAATATTATCAATGTATAATGATCACCGATAGCTTATAACCAAGGTCTCATACGATTCCATATTTAATCAATTTCGAAACACACTCATAGCATATGAATATCCACCAAGGTCGCGAGCAATCATAGGGCATGGATTGACTCCACCCATCACATAAAGTCTATTATAAAGTTCAACACAGGGATCATTGTAGAGCTCATAAAGCTTGTTCACACTATAAGTTATACCAACACATCGTTAGGGTATGGTTGCCACCCAAGAACCCATCGCATTCATTGCATAGTAGGGTATTAATGCTTAAGGCATCACCATTTTAGCTACCCAAGCAATAGAGATCTAAAACCAACTTATCACTCTCTTCGTAGTATGACTTAAGACCTTGCACCTTTGTCATCAACCTGTCACCGTCAATTTTATAAAATAATTACTTTAACAGTTGCAAGGCATAAATGGAATGACCTTACATAAAGTCATCAACACTTAACGAAAACATTCATAACAAACACACCCTGAAATAGATGTTATCTACAGTCTTGAGATAGACAGGTTCATCTTAGAGAATTGGAAGGAAACCATACCTGTAGCATCGAAATTCATACGCAGTTTTTATTGATAACACGGTTGTTAAACCCTCTGAGTTATTATCGCTATCTCTTACCTGCGAATCTGCGCACGGAGGACGAGTACAATGCTTTAGCCGAATAACTAAGTAAGCCTCGGGGCACCTCGTGGGACCTCTTTCATCATCATCCAAAAAAAGATTAAACTGTCAGCACTTGTCGAGAATAGTTGTGTTTTCCAAACACATCCAAATTTTCAATCATTCTAGCATTTAAATAAGAACATAATCATTAATTGATTTTTATTACACCATCAGAAAACAAAAAGACACAACCATTAAATTGTTCCTACCAAGCGACACTTTTATTAATTGCTAAATATTGAATATTATTATTTCCGCATTTTACAATATTAGCTTTTTATGACGATTTAAATTTTTTTAAATTTTATAAAAATATCGGGATGTTACCATTCCTCCCTCCACCACTCCACTTCTGCACTTCCCCCCGCCCTCCACCACTCCACTTCTGCACGCCCCTACCCCTACCCCTTCCCCGCCCTTGCAACACTCCCTCTGCACGCTCCTTGCTCGTCTTTTCCCGCGCCCACCCCCCGCGTAGCTCAGCCCGCCCGTCTACCACTTCTGCAGCGCCGTCGGCTCTCACCCTAGCCGCCACCCCCCACTACCATCATGTGTCCAGCTCCCCACCTCCTGCGTCCAGCTCCCCACACCACCATACGCCTCCTTTCCACTGTCCATCTAATCTCTGCGCTCCACCTCCTGCGCCATATTTCTCACCCCCCACTGCACTAACCTCCATCCCACACACCTGCTCATTCTCCCTGCACCTTCTCCTTCTCCACATCATTGCTCGCCTGTCCATCAACTATCCTGCTCCCACACTATTCCGCTGTGCTCCATCACTCATCTCCCTACCCTTCTCTCCATTTCAACGATTTCCACCGTCGTCCCTACCACTTCTCCACGTTTTTGCCTAGGGTCTTTAACCCTAGCTCTTCACAAAAAAATAATAATATAATATTATTAGTATTAGTATTTTAATATTAATATTTGCAAGAACTTTTAAAAAATTCTTAAAATCTTATAATAATAATATTATTAACAATAAATTATTATTATAATTAATATTTTAATAGTAAAAATTTCACAAATAATTTGTGAGGGGACAAAAATTCTTTTTGGGAAGATTTTTAAGTTGGAATCATTATGTTCATAGTGAATCTAAATTTGAAGAAATAGAAAAAAGATAGCTTAGGAAAGAGGAAACATACACAAAATTGAAAATAATCATATTAAAAATAAAAGAAAAAATGATCGTATTAAAAATAAAAGAAAAAATAGACAAGAAAAAAGCTATTTCGATTCTCGATTAGATTTCCATCAATGTACCATCAATGTGATTAGATTTCCATACATACTACCGGGCGTTGCATTCTTCAACTAACCATGTGCCTTGATGTGCAGAGCTATCTTCCTTCATATTAGGAATTGTTCTGGATCGAATAATGATTTTTAGTTTTGAAATCTTCGAATATTTTTCCATCAAATACCGTATGGACATATGAATCTGTTAAAACTCAAAATTTGGAAATAATTTGACGAGTAATCTACTATCTTTAACATGCTTTTCCTCATGAAGATTATGAGAATAATCTTCGATGTTGATTTTGTGCCTTGAAATTCTCTAGCACTTGTTACTTTGAGTTATCATCTCAATGCCAAAAAATTTCCTCATATCCTGGGATTGATGTAGAAAAGGTTGGAACTAATTCTCAAATTCTAAGTATTCGGTCCTCAAATTTATCTTCAATGGATGCCCTCACCTTAATAATAGCAACACTTCCTTCGAGCTTTACAATCCTTTTTGATAGCTTCTCTTAGTCATAGAGAGAATCAGTCGCCACCGGTTCCTTCTTAAGTTGTGAAACCCTTGCCTGACCTCATCTTTGGTAGCAGCATCGACATTGATGGTTGTTGAATTTCTAGTTACAGTGATCTTCCTTGCAATACCAAGTTACTCAATAGATGCATCCGCATACCTATCATTATAGCAATATCCTGCAGTAGGGGCTTTCCTCTATCACCAAATCCTAGAGCTTTGATAGCAACAACTTGGAGTACTCCACGCAATTTACTGACAACCAACATAGCCAATGCTTTCCCTGAAATATCTTCAGCAATAACAAGCAGTGGAACAATCAACTGCGTTGTATTTTCAAGCACAGGAATAATATCTTTGATTGTTGTAATTTTCTAGTCAGTGACCAAAACTCTAGCATTCTTAAACTCTACAAGAAACGTTTCCTGGTTTGTAACAAACTGGGGAGATATATAACCTCTATCAATCTCCATTCCTATTTCCTACGAGATCTTCATTTCCAGCAGATATGAATTCCATAGATTCGATATCCTCCCGTCCTTTAAGATGTCCCAACTTCCTCTGTATCTCCTCAATAAGTCCCTGCGTAGTTGACGATGACTACGAACGTGATGGTACACTTGGCTCATACTTGATTACTTGGCCGAGACTTAGTGGAAACTCGCAGTTGACGTGATCAGGTTGGATGAGTATGGCGGTCACTTGGACGTTTTTTGGCACTTTAAAGATCTATCTTGATATTCAAATGCTGGAGCACTTAATTTCTTTCTACTTGGGTGCATTTTTTGCCACCATTTGTTCATGTACTCATCTTCAGGTGGTTTCCATGTGTGCAGAGGTGTGATCTTGGCGTTTCATGGGCGTGATCTCCTTTGGCAGGCTTGGACCTCTTTACGGGTGCTTGGGAAAACGATTTGTATATCCCACATGTACAAAGTAAAAGTAATATTTTCGATCTATATTGAAAATTATTTTCAATATCTCAGGGTGCATAGTGCAAGGCTCATGGACCCGTGGGCTTTCATGAGTGTGTTTGGGCACTTGCTTGTTGACTCTAGGCGATGAGTATGAAGGTTGGACTTTGACGTTGGCTTGAAATGTGATAAATAATCGCATGAAGCAAACCATTTTTATAATAAGCTTTACGTGGATGTCTAATAAGACAAAAACCTTTTGTTTTATATAACCCAATTTTTAAAAAAATATAAAATATATTTTTTTAAAAACTATATAAAATAGTTTTAAAATAATACTTTATATTTATTTTATAATTAATATATATTTTTTTAAATATTTGGGTTCTATTTGAACATGGTAAGGGTATCTGGGAAATGTAAATGAGGGATATTAAGCGAAGCAAAAGTGTGACTTCAAAAATTGGAGACTTTGGGAGATTTCGGGTAATGAAGTTTTGAATGCTAAAATGTGAGGACAAATCACAAGATTTATAGATTTGTGATAAATAGAACTGATCAGGATGATCAAAACACTCATGGTTTTGGAAAAAATGTTGGTGGACTTTCCAACAACAAAAATTGAAGTCCTTTATATACACACTGTCAAAATCTAAAAATTTTGATGGAGAAGGTCTTGGTTCCAAGAGATCCAAACCTACATGACTACGATTTGGAAGACCATTTTGTAAGTTTAAAACCCATACAATGTTTTTTCCATAAAATGCGTGTGTGTGGATGTGTCATCTTTGTATTATATTATTTATATTATTTTTTTTTTATTTGTTATGGCAATGTTTAAGATGAAAAACCTTACTATTGTCTCTAAGAAATAATTAAGTTTATTTTATATGCAAAACCAAACTAGTGTATTGTAGTATTCTGGATCCAAGTCCTATAGTTGACTATGGTTGTGGTTCTGAATTGATTTTTCTGAGGTTTTCAATCAAAGGATGATATTTTCTTGGCATTGTTTGTGTGAAGTAAGGGTCAGTGCAAGCTAATGAGGGTCACTTTTGGCACGTTAGATGCAATAGAAAACTGAAAAAGCAGGCATCCCTCAACTTACTTGGATTTTTTGATTTACTTACGGAAAATATCTTGCATTGAGTAAAAAAGATGAAATGTAGGAAATTGAATCACGTTTCTGAATATATAACTTTTATGTATTGAAAATTTGCATAGCTATGTCAAGTTTCAGTTTTCCTAACAGACACTTTTTATTTTTCAGGCAAATGATAAGGTATATGTTTTTGTGGGTAGAGCCTTTGAGGGCCTAAATGATGGAATCAAGCTACAAAAATCGGCATGCATGTAGAGAACACATAGCACTTGTGCGCCATTATTTTTCGAAAATTAAATTAGTAATTTTATAATTTTTTTATAATTGTCTAAGTGATCAAACCTCAAAAATAGTACATCTTTTGTGGGTAGAGCCTTTGAAGGTCTTAATGCAAAAATCTTGAAATGGGTTTTTCATAGAACGTGGAGGTTAGTGTCCTCTTGTGCACCATACAATTTTTTTTTGAAATGATTGAGAATTGAAAAAGTTATGGAAGAAACACTAACAATGTGTTTCACGAGTTAAGGAGGTAGGACAGAAAAGAAATTGAAAGAAAATAGGAAAAATTAATATTTCAAAATAAAAGTTACATATTTGGAATCTGCAGAAAAAATGCTATTTGTGTCTAAGATTTCGTCAAAAATAACTCTGTGTAGCATATTGTAACGAGTGGCTAAGCACAGGCTTCTCCAGAAACTGGAAGAAATACCCAATTAGCTTTGGTTTTTCATTAACATAGCACAGGTTTGGAATTACCGAAGCAAACTCCAAAGCATACACATAGGATTATTGTTGACATGTGAGCATGTGACTCGGCCTGTTTAAATTCAAAAATATTGCCGCGCTTTTAGATTTAAATAACGCGTACGCGTTATATAACTAAATAACGCGTGCGCGTTATATCAATAATTAACGCGTACGCGTTATATAACTACATAACAAGTACGCGTTATATAGTTACAAAACGCGCTCGCGTTATTCAAATCATAAAATACATGTTTAATACTTGAGAAAGAGGGGGTGTAGAAGTCAAGGGAAATTTTGTTTAATATTTGAGAAGGGGTGGGGAAGGGTCAAGGGAATCTATGGTTAATATTTAATAGGGGTGGGAAAGGGTCAAGGGCTTAGAAGGATGTTGGAAGCTTGAGTGGGGAGAGATGAAGGGAATGAGAACATGATGGGCTACAGGGGGTGAAGGGAAGTGGAGCTTGAGAGCACTATTAGGAGTAGAATAGGTTCTGAAGAGGTATAGGGTTAGAAGTTGAAAGTGAGACTTGAGTGACAAGGGGGATGTGAGAGAGAAATAAAGAATACAAGGGGGGGAGAGACATAGAGCGAGGGAGGGAGAGGGACAATGGGGAGGAATGGATTTGGAGGGAGTGAGAGATAGATGGGGATAGAACGAAATAAGAGATAGGAAGGGAGGGACAGAAAGTGTTGGTGGGAGACATGCAGAGAGTGGTGGCGATGGAGAGAGAGGGAGTGATGGAGAGATTGGGATAGGTTGAGGGAAAGATGAGGGAGGGATAGAAGGTGAGAGACAGGCGATGAGAGAGGGAGGGAGAGAAGGTAGGGTGAGGGATGGAGGGAGAAAGTTGGAGATAGATATGGATGGAGGGGGTATGGGTTTGAGAATGGAAAGTGACATAATGTGTGTGTATGTGTGTGTGTTTGAGAGAGAGAGAGAGACAGAGAGAGAGACAGAGAGAGAGAGAGAGAGAGAGAGAGATTGATGGTTGGGGAGAGAGAGACTAGAGGGAGTTGTGAGCATCATATTCTCCATCAGCATCATATTCTTCATCATCATCATCTTCATGACCATCATCGTCATCATCAACATCTTCATCATCATCACCATCATCATCATCATCATCATATTCCTCATCAAATCAAAATCTCCATCATCATTATCATCATCATGATCATCATCTAAACATCACCATCACCATCATCATCAACATCTTCATCATCATCACCATCACCATCATCATCAAAATCTTCATCGTCATCACCATCACCATCACCATCACCATATTCATCATCATTGTCATCTCTAGGTTCCCCATCAACATCAACATCTCCATCATCATCATCTTCTTCATCATCATCATCTTCATCACCATCATCATCATCATCAACATCTTCATCATCATCACCATCATCATCATCATCATTATCTTCCTTGAATCAGATCAACATATCCATCATGTCACCATCATCTTCTGAACATCATCATCTAAACATCACCATCACCATCACCATCATCATCATCATCTTCATCATCATTACCATCACCATCATCATCAACATCTTCATTGTCATCACCATCATCATCATCATCATCATTGGCATTTGTAGGTTCCTCATCAACATCTCCATCATTATCATCTTCTCCATCATCATCATCTTCATCACCATCATCATCAGCATCAACATCTTCATCATCATCACCATAATCATCATCTTCATCGTCATCAGGTCAACATCTCCATCATCATCATCTTCTTCATCATCTTCACCATCATCATCATCATCATCATCTTCATCGCCATCTCCATCATCTCCATCATCTCCATCATCATCACCATCACCATCATCATCATCTTCATGACCATAAACATCTTCATCATCATTGTCATCTCCCCCTTCCTCATCAACATCTCCATCATCATCATCATCATCATCATCATCACCATCTGAACATCACCATCACCATCATCGTCAACATCTTCATCATCATCATCATCAGCATCAGCATCATCATCAGCATCAGCATCATCATCAAAATCTTCATCGTCATCACCATCACCATCTTCATCATCATTGTCATCTCTAGGTTCCCCATCAACACATCTCCATCATCGTCATCTTCTTCATCATCATCATCTTCATCACCATCATCATCGTCATCTTCTTCATCATCATCATCTTCATCACCATCATCATTGTCATCAACATCTTCATCATCATCACCACCATCATCATCATCATCTTCCTCATCAGATCAACATCTCCATCATGTCACCATCATCTTCATCTTCATCATCATCATCATCATCATCATCATCATTACCAACACCATCATCATCAACATCTTCATCGTCATCACCATCATCATTGGCATCTGTAGGTTCCTCATCAACATCTCCATCATCGTCATCATTGGCATCTGCAGGTTCCTCATCAACATATCCATCATCGTCATTTTCTCCATCATCATCACCATCATCACCATCATGATCTTCTGAACATCATCATGATCATCATCTAAACATCACCATCACCATCATCGTCAACATCTTCATCATCATCGCCATCAGCATCATCATCAAAATCTTCATCGTCATCACCGTCACCATCTTCATCATCATTGTCATCTCTAGGTTCCCCATCAACACATCTCCATCATCATCATCTTCTTCATCATCATCATCTTCATCACCATCATCATCGTCATCAACATCTTCATCATCATCACCATCATCATCATCATCATCTTCCTCATCAGATCAACATCTCCATCATGTCACCATCATCTTCGTCATCATCATCATCATCATCATTACCAGCACGATCATCATCAACATCTTCATCGTCATCACCATCATCATTGGCATCTGTAGGTTCCTCATCAACATCTCCATCATCATCATCATTGGCATCTGCAGGTTCCTCATCAACATATCCATCATTGTCATTTTCTCCATCATCATCACCATCATCACCATCATGATCTTCTGAACATCATCATGATCATCATCTCAACATCACCATCACCATCATCGTCAACATCTTCATCATCATCGCCATCAGCATCATCATCAAAATCTTCATCGTCATCACCATCACCATCACCATCACCATCACCATCTTCATCATCATTGTCATCTCTAGGTTCCCCATCAACACAACATCTCCATCATCATCATCTTCTTCATCATCATCATCTTCATCTCCATCATCGTCCTCATCAACATGATCTTCATCATCATCACCATCATCACCATCATCATCATCATCTTCCTCATCAGATCAACATCTCCATCATGTCACCATCATCTTCATCACCATCATCATCACCATCATCATCAACATCAACATCTTCATCATCATCACCATCATCTTCATCAACATTATCATCTTTATCATCTTCATCTGCATCATGATCATCTTCATTGTCATCACCCTCCTCCTCCTCATCATCTTTATCATCTTCATCTACATCATGATCATCTTCATTGTCATCACCCTCCTCCTCCTCATCATCTTGTGCACTTATGCACTTAGGGATTAATATTTAGAAGAGGGTCTAAAGGCCTTTATGGGGGAGGGGCTCTAGGAACAAGGTAAGACAGAGAGGGCAGGGGGGAGGGATAAAGGCGTAGAGGGTTAGTGATTAAGGGAGAAGAAGGGAGAGAGTGCTATAGGGAGGGATAATGACGAAGATAAAGAGAAGGTGGAGAGATGGAGAGTGGGGTGGTAGAGACATGGCTGAAGGGAGAGAAAGAAACATGAAAGAAACATGTAGGGAGAATGAGGGACACATATTTAGAAAGAGATAGGGGGTATCTAGGGATTATTGGGAGAGAGCTAGGGGGTATTAAACCATACAAAACATTTGTTTTGTATGCAATCATATAAATTATTAGTTTTCTTTGATTTTGTTCGTTGCCCTAGCCGTGCACCTAACCTATTTATTGTGCTTGACTATATCGCGTTCGCGTTTTTTCACTACATATCGCGCACGCGTTTTATATTTATAAAACGCGTACGCGTTTTGGAACTCCAGAAATAATGGACTGTTGCTGTCCGAGAGCAACTTCACTCTGTCCGAACGAAAGCAACAATCCCGCGATTTTTCAAACAGCACGAGCCCGCGTCTGAAAATTTTCACATTCTACACCAACTCCATCATTTTTTTTTATGCAGGTGCAGCATTGAGGACATCTTTCATGGTTGCTCACTGTGGTGTTGGGTTATATGGCCATATTTGAAGAAAATAATTAGCAAGCTTGAAGAATCTCCAATTGAAGAACACCAAAGATAAGGCCTTTGAAAGATTCATTTTGCCTATATTTGAGGAGCACACAAGGTAAGATATCAAGCTTCAAGACCAACAAGGAAGAACTTCCATTTGCTTATTATTGAAGAGCTTGTAATTGAGGAGCAACAAAAACAAACTATATTGAATTGATCATTGTGGTGATGGGGAATGCACGTAACCGAGTAAACAAATCCACAAGGAAGAAGAGACCTCAAGAAGTCATTGAAGAAGAGAAAGAAAAGAAAAGAATATACATGATGAATCGGAGGCTTTCTTTGGAAACTAATCCAAATCCAATTGTAGAGGATACCATGGTTCATCCTATTAATCCACGACAAGAGGGACCTTCAATTTCCACAATAGTTGTTGAACAAGCACCCCATGGAAGTAATCAAGAAGCAAAACGTAGGTGCTCATTAGGGGATGTTTCAATTCCCACTTCAAGTCAAAGTGATAAGTTACCATCTCAAGATGAAGCTCACGAAGAAACACACAATTTGCTATCCGGATGTGGTTATACAAGCGATGAAGTCAGAGAGGCGTTGGACATTTTGCCTACTGTTGAAGAAGAGAATGTTATCCACACCATCGATGAGGATGTTGGACTTCCACAAGGGGATGTTGGACTTCCACAGACCATGGATGAGGATGTTGGACTTCCACCATCCAACTACCAGGAAGAGAATGAAGGACACCAAGCTACTACTGAAACGCCAGAGCGTCTTGGTGATGCGCTACATGGTACAATTCCAACCCCCTTACCTCCATTAGCAAGCACACGTCGAAGAACTCCGAAGCGTATACAAGTTGATGAAAGACTTATGAATTCCATTGAAGGTACGCTATCTAAACGTAGTATTGCTTATCAAACTCAACAGATACTTGATAAATATTTTGTTTCTAAATGTGATGGAGATAAATGTAGATTATTTTTATCATTGTTAAAATCTAGGAGCATGAATGTTGTTAGGAAAAAGTTAGGGATAAAGATGATAAAGAATTCTGAACCAAGTTCTCATATAGTTAAAAGCCTAGTAGATGCATTTGGTAAAATTGGTAAGAACACACGTTCAAAGGACCGCAATGCTGCTCGTCGTGTGTTGTCACAATCAATTGCAGATAAGAACACCAGGGCCCTTCGTATTCTCAGGCCTACATCGAAACTAGTTAATTTGAATGTAAAAACCCTCCGTAGGTATTCTATTAGAAGAGAACATCTTGACACAACCGATCAGACAGATTTTTGGGCCTTTGTTGGTCGGTTGCCACGTCGTGACATGAAGCTAGTTGATGCAGTAAAGGGACTAGTGCATAGTTTTTGGCATGATCACACAAGGCCTTCTTCAAACCGAAAGGATGTACTAAAACTAAGAAGGGGTTCAAAGGATCGTGAGCCACATACTAAGCATCTTCTTGATATAACACAGACAGAGCTTTACGAAAAATTTAAGATTGAGCATAGACAATTGAACTTGGGGCAAAGATCTTTTGAGAAATGTAAGCCATGGTATGTTAGAATAAATACTCTTCGTAACACTTGTTGTTGTAGATACCATGTAGAATATGAATATTACTATGAAACATTTTTGTACATTCGTCGTGTGTTGCATACTAACATTGTGCAGGATTGCTCCATGACAATACCACCGACTTCATCAAGAGAATTCATTCATAGCATCATGTGCAATAGGCCCGAGGGGCAAACATACTATGCAAAATCTTGTTTGGATGGAACATGCTCCAACTGTGCTGGAATGGCATTATTGAGCCAATGTATGCACGAGAATGGAGACAGTGAATTTGGGAAAATGGTTACAGACATGAAAAGTTTCAAATATATCAACTATGAAATAGTCCCAGGGAAAGAAAGCAAAAAAATACAATTGGTGACATCTCAGGTATGCATTTATATCTATAAAATTATGTTGTAACGGTTACATTTCAATCCTTACTTACAACAAAAAACTGACATTGAGATCATTTTGTGTCACCAGGTACAAGTTAGTGACTTCATCAAGGAATTTATTGAAAAGACACATCAATATGTTCAGCATGTCCACGTGGCACGATGGCAGGATGAGAAGTTTAGAATATGCAGAGATACATTTCCCCTTGGTACTATACTTTCAGTTGTTGATTTTGCCGAGAACTACACTCTGCAACCTCAAAATGAGATCCAAAGTCAGTATTATCACTCTGAGCAGGTTTCCTTGATGGTCCATATCACATACAGGCATGGCCCAAATAGCACTGAAGAGCAAAGAGAAATTCTGAAGGAATATCACTTCTACATAAGTGATGATAGGTGCCACGACTTCCACTATGTACGTCATTGCTTCATCATGTTCTATGATCACTTGAAGGGAAGGAACATACAGATGGACCGACACTGGATTTGGTCTGATGGGTGTGCTGGTCAGTTCAAAAATGCACGCATATTTCAGTGGTTGTGTTCATTGCATAAAAACTACAAAGTGCCACATATGTGGAACTATTTTGAGACTGGGCATGGTAAAGGAGAGCATGATGGAGCCGGAGCATGTGTCAAAACAGCCCTACGAAGAGAGGAATTGAAAGTATCTACAGAATCTACTATTCTAAATGCTCAATCTATAGTCAGGTGGTGCACGTCAGTAATGGGAGAGGAATCAACTATGCGAGTAGAATCCACAAGAAAGAGACATGTGGAGAGATTTTTTTGGGAGGTGGTAGACATAGATCGTTCACATGCATGGGAATGCAAGACTGTGCCTGGGACTCGTGGCTTTCATTCGGTTCGAAGCTCTGATAACCCAGTATTTGAAATTTGGACCAGAAAACTTGCTTGTTTTTGCCCGCCTTGTTGTGATGGTGACTGGGATGGGTGTGAATCATTGGATTGGGTTGATGGATGGGATCGCATATCACTTCCACTTGATCAGCGTGCAATTGTTGAGTTAACTCCGTTGGAAGAAGACCAATCATCTATTTCTGCAGATTTTGATCATGTATCAGACCTTGTACAACCCGGTATGATGCATTTCCTTAACATTTTTTGTTTGTTTACGTAGTCTTCAAATGCACATTAATGGACTTGTATCGCACTCTAAATATTTTGATCATATACCTACAATCATATAATGCAGGGCACATATACGCAGTGGTTGCCTCAAAAGATACTGAATGGGGTGATGAATACTGGTTGGCACGCTGTATAGATGGAAAGCAAACCCTCATTGTGTCCATGACTGACGATGAAAACAACCACTTTCCAACTGGTTCTATGGTTGTTAAAGGTGAATACTTGACACGGGACAACAATGGAAGAAAGAAGGGTGGATATGTTTACAGGGATTACAAACCAGGTGCAAGTGTATATCACTTTACCAACTTAATCATTGGCACAAACCTTCAGGTACGAACAATGCCTAGTCGAAATACATCGAAGGTACGCTACTTCTTACCGGATACAGAGCACGAGAGACTAATGGAGACCATCAGTATAAGAGATGATCCGGAGGGCTTGGTTGTATGATAATAGGTGGGATCTAGCATGATGAGGTACGTTACATACTTTTAATACTATACTATTTTCACTATTTGTAATTGAATATTGATATATGTTCAATTTTCACATGTATGTTTCATATGAATATGTCAATTTTGCGTTCTTGATATGCCAAATTTACAAGAGATGGATTAAAATTATATTATGTTCATATGATCAGTAAACCATATATTAATCATGTTTGAGAGGTTGCTTAGCTAACTTTAAGGGCATTTAAGCTCTATGTTAAGCCCAACTAAATCCTTATGAATCACTAGACAATCGAATTGGTTCCTTGAGTAATTCAACTATGAAAGTCTCTCTTAATCTAGCGACAACCACCTTTTACCCATTTCTATAGAATTTATCTTCTTTAATAATTTTCTAATCCAAATTTTAATAGCTATTACATTTTCACTATACAACTATGAAAGTCTCTAGTGACAACCACCTTTTACCCATTTTTATTATACATCTCTAAGTTATCCACACAAAAACACACACATATATATATAATAATTATTGTGTATTCATAGTCAAAACTAAAAAATATATGGATTAAAGTGGATAAACATTAAACTAAACTAAAATTAAACTAAAATTAAACTAAATTAAATTAAACTAAAAAATATATGGATTAAAGTGGATAAACATTAAACTAAAATTATAATAATTGTGTTTTTTAATCCATTTTTTACATATGATCAGTAAACCCTAAAATTATATTATGTTCATCATGTTGGTTATTGGCTTCACCCAACAAAATTAATTCAATTCATGCTCACTATATTAAACAATACACTTATATTAAATTTAATTCATGTCTTGTTAAATATTTCATAATGAATTAGCTAGTTGAGAGCACCACCTTAGACCAAGCCATCATCATCATGGACCTGCAAAACCCTAGTTTCCAAAGTGTCTAGGCAGGTTCGGGCTAGGAACACTAGCCATACCCGCCCGGTGGATGATTTTCCAAAGTTGACCCCCGTGTGCAAAAATTGCACACTCCCACACTGAGCAAAACCCTAGTTTCAAAGATGGACCTGCAAGGTGACACATGGGCCACCGGGTAGGAGGGGAGGGGCACCCCTGGCACTATCCCGGTGTGCTGAATCCAACGGAGTCGACGGTTCGTCGATCCGAGCCACGGTCTTCATTCTATGGCTCGTCCCGTCTCACTACCAGAAGGCCTTCAGGGACACTTGCTGGATACCTACCGGGGGCATAGAACTCCAACCATGCAACAAAACCGGGTTCCGGGGAGACCTGCAGGTGTGTCTAGACAGGTTCGGGCTAGGAACACTAGCCATACTTGCCCGGTGGATGATTTTCCAAAGTTGACCCCCGTGTGCAAAAATTGCACACTCCCACACTGAGCAAAACCCTAGTTTCCAAGATGGACCTGCAAGGTGACACATGGGCCACCGGGTAGGAGGGGAGGGGCATCCCTGGCACTATCCCGGTGTGCTGAATCCAACGGAGTCGACGGTTCGTCGATCCGAGCCACGGTCTTCATTCTATGGCTCGTCCCGTCTCACTACCAGAAGGCCTTCAGGGACACCTGCTGGATACCTACCGGGGGCATAGAACTCCAACCATGCAACAAAACCGGGTTCTGGGGAGTCCTGCAGGTGTGTCTAGACAGGTTCGTGCTAGGAACACTAGCCATACTTGCCCGGTGGATGATTTTCCAAAGTTGACCCCTGTGTGCAAAAATTGCACACTCCCACACTGAGCAAAACCCTAGTTTACGAAATGAATGCACAATGAAGCCACTGGGCCATGGGGAGACGAGGGAGAGGGCCCCCTAGAGGTAATCGCACGCTAGGAGACCAACGGAGTCGACGGTTCGTCTGTCCGACGTCCGGTTTCCGAGTTATGTCGAGTTGCAAGTCGCATGAAAATGCCGTTCAGGGACACTTGGTGAATTTCCGTCCGGGAGCCAAAAAGCAAACGAAGCAGGAAGATTGCGTGCCATTGGCTCCTGCAAGTGTGTGTGGGCAATGCCGACGTGGGAACACTGCCGGGAGCCATAAATCCATGATAGTAAATTAATTCATGACAAAAAAAACTGAATTATTCCTTTCAATGGATGTGGTTTTCAATTTCCTATATTGTTAGGTCAATTTGGCACATTCATTGAAAGAAATTGTAGACTTTAATGATGATCACAACAAGTGTGTTTGTTAAAACCTTGTGAAATAGAGCATCAAAAGACCTACATTGTAGGCCATATAATTGTGTTTGTTTACCTTTTGTTTGATGGACCATGCACAATAAGTAATAAAATAATTTTTGAAGTAGGTCATTTCATTTTTCTGATTTTTTCTGTGGTGGTGTTGAAAAAGACCATTGTTCTTATTGATGGGATTTCATGTGCTTATGATTCTTTGGATAATCTGGACACATACAAGGACACCATTATTAGACTAATTCATTATAAACAATTTAATATGAGTAATCTACATAAATGAATTGAAAAATTAACAAAAATAACAAACAACCCATATACCTTGGAATATAACACAAGAGTGACCATGTTAGGCAATCTTACTTATCTACTTACCTATGGTCATCTAAGTAGACCATTTGGATCATGTCTATTACTAATGATCTCCATTAACTTTTCATGTTCACAATGAGGCTTGAAGTATCATACCTTTGATGGGTGCTTCCTTGGCATTGTTTGTAGTTTGAGGTTTGTATCGAAAACTAAGTTTGTAAAGTGGTATATAGATTCACCTAGTCTAATCTTGAAATACATAACCAACCTTCTTCCATGTTTGGTCATCCAGTGTTAGATATTATCCTTTAATAACCATCAAACTGATTACAAGTTGATCACCATTGTCATCTATTAGTGAGACATGAGGGTTTGGTTCGCCTTTAAGGAACATGCCAACAAATAGTGAGTGCCCCATTAATTATCTTTCAGGGAAACCATTGCATATATGTTCATTTTATTCTCAAAAATGAGATTGATGGTGTTTATTCTCATGCAATGTATACAGTTAGGATTAAGACAACTGTATAAATCTATGGAATTATAAATGGAGATATTAATCCAAAAGGAAGCCAATGTTGGCCTTGCCAATCTTTTCTTCCGAATGCAAACGAAATATTAGATTCCATTTTGCTATGTTTCCATGTAAAATATATTTGAAAAAAAACATATATTTGGATTATATGGAAATCCTTCTTACCTTTGACATTGTTTGGGATCTGCAGGATGGGAATGAAGTATTTTTTAGGGATTAAGAGGAGTATTCAATTACGCAAACTTATGAAAATCTATTTTGACAAGCAATCCATTGATTTCAACTCCATCAAATTTCTGTTTGATGGATGATGTTTGCAAGGTGAGCAAGTTTAACCCACCAATGCGAGATTGCATGCAATTACACTGAGCAAAACCCTAGTTTACGAAATGAATGCACAATGAAGCCACTGGGCCATGGGGAGACGAGGGAGAGGGCCCCCTAGAGGTAATCGCACGCCAGGAGACCAACGGAGTCGATGGTTCGTCGGTCCGACGTCCGGTTTCCGAGTTATGTCGAGTTGCAAGTCGCATGAAAATGCCGTTCAGGGACACTTGGTGAATTTCCGTCCGGGAGCCAAAAAGCAAACGGAGCAGGAAGATTGCGTGCCGTTGGCTCCCGCAAGTGTGTGTGGGCAATGCCGACGTGGGAACACTGCCAACACTGGCTCGGGGGAGGTTTTTGCAGAGTTTACCGACCAATGCGAGATTGCATGCAATTACACTGAGCAAAACCCTAGTTTACGAAATGAATGCACAATGAAGCCACTGTGCCATGGGGAGACGAGGGAGAGGGCCCCCTAGAGGTAATCGCACGCCAGGAGACCAACGGAGTCGACGGTTCGTCGGTGCGACGTCCGGTTTCCGAGTTATGTCGAGTTGCAAGTCGCATGAAAATGCCGTTCAGGGACACTTGGTGAATTTCCGTCCGGGAGCCAAAAAGCAAACGGAGCAAGAAGATTGCGTGCCGTTGGCTCCCGCAAGTGTGTGTGGGCAATGCCGACGTGGGAACACTGCCAACACTGGCTCGGGGGAGGTTTTTGCAGAGTTGACCCACCAATGCGAGATTGCATGCAATTACACTGAGCAAAACCCTAGTTTACGAAATGAATGCACAATGAAGCCACTGGGCCATGGGGAGACGAGGGAGAGGGCCCCCTAGAGGTAATCGCACGCCAGGAGACCAACGGAGTCGACGGTTCGTCGGTGCGACGTCCGGTTTCCGAGTTATGTCGAGTTGCAAGTCGCATGAAAATGCCGTTCAGGGACACTTGGTGAATTTCCGTCCGGGAGCCAAAAAGCAAACGGAGCAAGAAGATTGCGTGCCGTTGGCTCCCGCAAGTGTGTGTGGGCAATGCCGACGTGGGAACACTGCCAACACTGGCTCGGGGGAGGTTTTTGCAGAGTTGACCCACCAATGCGAGATTGCATGCAATTACACTGAGCAAAACCCTAGTTTACGAAATGAATGCACAATGAAGCCACTGGGCCATGGGGAGACGAGGGAGAGGGTCCCCTAGAGGTAATCGCACGCCAGGAGACCAACGGAGTCGACGGTTCGTCGGTCCGACGTCCGGTTTCCGAGTTATGTCGAGTTGCAAGTCGCATGAAAATGCCGTTCAGGGACACTTGGTGAATTTCCGTCCGGGAGCCAAAAAGCAAATGGAGCAAGAAGATTGCGTGCCGTTGGCTCCCGCAAGTGTGTGTGGGCAATGCCGACGTGGGAACACTGCCAACACTGGCTCGGGGGAGGTTTTTGCAGAGTTGACCCACCAATGCGAGATTGCATGCAATTACACTGAGCAAAACCCTAGTTTACGAAATGAATGCACAATGAAGCCACTGGGCCATGGGGAGACGAGGGAGAGGGTCCCCTAGAGGTAATCGCACGCCAGGAGACCAACGGAGTCGACGGTTCGTCGGTCCGACGTCCGGTTTCCGAGTTATGTCGAGTTGCAAGTCGCATGAAAATGCCGTTCAGGGACACTTGGTGAATTTCCGCCCATTTTATAATTTAAGCCACTTTTAAATATTTGAACTTCCATATTATTTTTGAAAGAGTATAATATTTCAAAACTCCTAAAGAGACAAAAACACATGATCAAAACTCCTAAGGCTGTAATTTAGAGTAGTAATAATGGGGGGTGATGGAGTTGAATTTTATCCTATGGAAGATAATGATACTAATATTATTGAGAATAAAGGGATAATAGGTTGATCCATGACACCTTTGTTTGCATGGATGAGGATGCACCTATGTATGAGACCTATGATAATATTCATGATGTACATCTTATTGATAAGGCACACAAAGGCCTATACAAGAGATCAAAGATGGGTCACTTTGTCTACTAATTTGATGTTGATAAAATTGAAGGTATTGAATGACATTTCAAACAATGGTATGACAAAGATCCTAATGTATACACAAGGTTAATATATAAGGTGCCCCATAAGGTTCTTTGTCATATCCCTATAATTCTAGGTTTTTGATGATTGTTTAGGTTAAAAAACATAGCACATTATATGGATTATCATGTACAAAGATAAGTGAAGATGGTATTATATGAGTGGCTACAAATGGTTCTCAATTTACGATCATCAAGGAAATATTACCCATTTTTTAAGAAGAACCTCATAATGTTAGACTTTCATTGGTAGTTGATGGCAATGGGTGTGCATGAGTGAGTTCATTGAAACCTTGAAAACATTGTATTGCATTTAGTTTGATTAAATTACACGAGCAAGAACTTTGACATAACTTGTAATGATCATCCAAAATCACAAATTTTAATTAGATACCAATTAGTGCATGCATGTAGTGAATTCGTTGAAACCTTTGAATATAATAGTTTGTTCTTTTGACATAGTGCATTCATGAGTAAAAGATAATCCACACAAATCAACACATTAGAATGACACAAGTACATGTATCCAAAAGTACATATATATCCAAAAGTGCATGTCTCCAAAAGTACATGTATATCCAAAAGTCTCCAAAAGTGCATGTCTCCAAAAGTACATGTATATCCAAAAGTATCGAAAAGTACATGTATCCAATGAAGTCAATGTACATGTCTCCAAAAGTACATGCACAATAAAGTCAATGTACATGTCTCCAAAACTGAATGTATCGAAAAGTACATATATATACAAAAGTATCCAAAAGCACATGTGTCCAAAACTATCCAAAAGTATCAAAACTCAAGCTTTCTCTTGTTCTTTCCCGACGTTGATCCTCTAGGCACATCCCTAGGATCAATGTGCATCCCTGGATCCTGCAAATTAAATATCAATTGTTAAATTCAACTAACTATGTACACTAATACATTATCTCAACAATTATCAACTGGTGCATGGAAAGTGCATGAAACACTTGGTCACTGAAGGACATCTCACCTCAACTGACAAAGGAGATTGTGTTGCTTGTGTAGCAGATGGAGCCGTCGGTTGAACATCCAGGATGGTTGAACCAGGGGGGCCAGGCACTGCTCCTGCTGGTGGTGGCTACAATGAAAAAATGTTGAAATAGTTAGAAATGCATGAATAAACAATAGGTCCAACAATAATAAACTATGTAAAGATAATGTTGAAATAGTTACATACCTGTGTGTGATCAGTCGCCACTGCAGATGCGGCACTAACTGCTGCATCAACCATCGATGCAAGGTTCTCAGCAGACAACTCGGGTTCCTGTTGCAGTAAACATGCAATTCAAACATTAACAAAAACGATTTATGCACTGGATTTCAAGTTAAACAACAAATATCATCGAAGGATATACATTACCGTGGTGTGAGTAAGCCCATGGTCGTGGGCAGCTGGAGTCTTTCTCGGAGTAGAACGCCTCACATACACACGACCCTTGTTCACGAATGGCCTGGAGGGAGATGCAAATACAGGCAATGGGCCAGATGTGTCGGATGGTGCCTACAGTCAGCAAGTGTTCATGTAGTTAGACATGCATGATTCAACAAACAAACATGTATTTAAAAAATGTCATTTTTAATTGTTTACCTGGAGCCCAGACGTTTCAGGGGACGGTATGACCATGGGCACTACCTCCACATTACCTTGCCCCTGTGAAGGATCTGCCATCTGCAAGTTTAATAATTGTAAATATTAGACCGTATATAGCATTAATGAACTAAAATGTAAAGTATGTGGAAATTAACAAATTAACAAGTATTAAAAAACTGAAATTTTAAAATGTTTACCTCGGTGTGAGATACGGCAATAGGTGGTATATAAGATGGGCCTGCCGAATGGGTAGCATCATGCCCCCCTGTCGAGTCTGGAACATCCGGCTCTGGGGCGTCACTGCCGGTAATCATCATCAACTGCAAGTTCACAAAATTAATATATTAGCTCAAACTATATATATGTGTACAAAGACGAAAATAAATGAAGAATTTATTACAATTAACCATCAAGATACCTCTCTCAAAAAGCCACTGAAGGAAACATCTGATGCAATACCATAGCAGGGACGACCACATGACGTGCACTCGTGAGGATCAGTACTAGGATGGGGAATAGCTGATGGTCCTCCACTAGTGGATGGTCCTGATGGTCCTGCAGAAGTGGATGGTCCTGATGGTCCTGCAGTAGCTGATGGTCCTGCATGGTGACGAGCTGGTGTATGTACCACACCAGGGACAAATGTCCCTTCCTCACCCATATGTTGAACCATCCTGCCATGGCGAAGAACCGTCCGTGCCAAACTCAAAAATGCATCCCGTGTCTGCGGAATAATGCGATGTGCTGGTGGGACATCTGGCCCAGGCAACTGCCTGCGAGGTGCAGGGATAGGGCGATCCTGGTCTCGAAGCCTGGCATTGGGTCGGTTTTGGGGCATCCCCCCACCGATCCCCTGGAACTGTAAGATGTCAAAATAGTTAACGTGTTTATGCAACACGAACTCTGCATACATCTTTCGAAGGAAATATAAGGGAATTTCCCTGTTGTTGTGTGGTGGCATATCAAAAACCATGTACCATCTGTCCATCCAGTTATCAACAAATGGTTGAAACGTGCACCACTCAATGGAGATATGCGGCTTGCTTGCATTAGGGATTTCCCCCGTCCGAGGGTCCCTAAACAATGCAAATACAACCTCTTTGGATATTTTTAGCTTTTTTACTGCATTGTAATCTAGTCCATCAACATATTGTTGTCTTTTTCTTTCTCTGTAAGATGCAATATCATACAGGACATTCGTAGATTGTGTAATTGTGTCCACAATTGCATCCAAGGTTGATGCAAGTGAACGGCGAATCCTGTCGCCACCACTAAAAGCTTCACTTATGCCCCTCAATTGGGCAAGCTCAATCAATATTTCGGCATTGACATCCATAGCCGCAACTGCAATAAAGACATTAATACGAAAATCATTAGAAACATATACATGGTATATAATGACGTCTCTTCAAAATTGAACATGTATTAAATCAAACTCACATAAGCAATTTAATGGCATTTACTTACATACATTTAAAACTTAAAATTAAACATTTGACAATTAAAAAGTAAGTTAGTCAGATTGGCAGAGACGAGGAGGAGGAGGATCAAGGCAGTGATGAGTTTGTTGATTCAGGCATGGAGGAGGAGGATCAAGGCAGTGATGAGTTTGCATCTATGTGTCTCAATGTCTCATTGTGTTTTGTGATTGTGAATGACAAATGTGTTGTGATTTGTGAATGATCTAATTTCTATTGAATATTTCATATTTGTAATTGTAAATGTAATTTCTATTGAATATTTGTAATTGTAAATGTTAAATTTTATTGGATGATCTATATGTCTATATTTTTAAATTTTAATATATTTTAAAAATATATTAATTCCGGGGGTCACCGTGTCCTACGTGTCATAATTCCGGGGGTCACCGTGTCTAGTGGGGACCAGGGATCAAATTTGAAGGGTGGGGTCCCATTTCACTATGAAGGGCTATGAGATATTGAACACTATTGAAGGGCTATGAGAAATTTATTAATATTTATTCTATGTGTATATATGGATGTGTTCATGTTGTATGGATTGGATTCTAGGTTAACCGAGGCCTTTTTAGAGCAAAGAATGGGGTAATTACTATTTGGGAACAAGTTTTTTATCAAATGTAAATTGCGGTGATGGAAGATATTGAGGGTGCCACATGTTGTGGAGAAAGTAGTATTGATTCCTATGACGTAATAGGGAGTTCAAAAAGTCTGGTTTCAAGTATTGTCATGCGTAGCTCGATTGATTTTTCTCGCGCTAGGGTTGTAGCAACTGTTATGGCCATTACTGTTAAAAGGATTGATGGGGTGGAATCCCGTGAAACGATGAGTTCTTTTGTTAAGACGTAGATTCAGTGAAATTTGGTGGGAGTCTTATGTTCATTTTATGCACAAAATTCGATTACTTGATTTTGTTGCATTGTTAACTCTCCTCCTAGTCATAGCTACAATCTCTTATATAATTGTGAAGGTTATCAATCCACTCAATATATTAAAGTTGTAGTAGGCCAAAATCATCCACATATTTATTGTACTCACAAATGTTGACATTCCAATTTCTATGTAGAGCGCCCATTAACATTAGATTTTAATAATTTTGTTGATGCCATTAAATGTGTTAAACACGTAAGCGCTCGCTACAAACACGAGAACTTCGAAGCGTTCAAGCCATGGGCTACTCAGTGTAAGCCCGTCCACGTAAGTTCCTCAATGATATTATTAGAGGCCCAATGGTCCATGATCCATGGATGATCGAACACGTGGATATTGGAGAGTAAGCGAGTCCCACTCCCAAGTCACCTAGCTAGTAGCCGCATTCCCAATTTCCCACTAAAAATTGTTGATGGGTGAAATTTGAAGCTACCCTTCTGTTGCAATTTTAAACAGTAGTGGTTAATTTAATTATTGAAGGGCTTACCATGAAATTAAATTTTTTTTGCATGGTAAAATTTGAAGTGGCCTTCTATGACGTGTGGGTAAAATTTGAAGTGGCCTGAAGGCTTCAAATTTGAAGCCTGGTGGGGACACTCGTGTCCCGTGTCCTCGTGTCGGGTGACTTAGAAAGGGGGGAGTTTTAATTTTTTCAATTTTTGGTTTGATTATGAAGTTTTGAGTTTTGTGAAAAGGGTTTCATTTTGAGGTGTGAATTTAATTACAAATTGGGTTATTCCCAATTTGATCAATATTACAAAACTAGGTTAAACAATCAAAAAAATAGTAATTTGGATTAAAAAATCACAAAAAAATGATTTGGGTGAATAAATTACCTGACTAGATGAGAATGCACCGGTGAATTTGTCTCCTCTCCAGCTGAATCGAGCAACACGGATAGTTGAGTGGGCCACAAAGCGTCCTCGTCTAGGGTCAATTTCGCCTCTATTCGCGTTTCTGATGCGTGAGTGTCGCGGGTGGTCGGCAATCGGCCGACTGTGTTTTTAAATTCATTTTTAGTTTTACATATCGCGTACGCGATTTGTAAATACATAACGCGTACGCGTTTTTTAACTACATAACGCGTACGCGATATTGTTACCTAGCCTACATGTCCAATGACATGTTAGGCTCGGGTCTTACCATGGCAGGGGGTAAATATCATAAACGCGTTATGTTTTAGGTATCAGGAACGAGATTTGAAAAAAGTAGCATTGCATCTAAAGTGACCCTCATCTTCTTGCACACACCCGTAAATGATTTTAAAATAAAGATAGGGAAATATCGATGTACAAATAATAAATTGTGTTTGATGTTTTGATGACATTCATTCACTTTTCCAAATTAATGCTTAAAATCAATGATTTTGGACTATGTCGGGTTAGGTGGTTTAGTGCCATGTTGGTTCATCTCCTTGAGAATTTTCTATAGAAAGTAACTTTTATACTAAAATATTTAGTATTTTTCTAAAAATAATGTTGTAGTGTGTTGAATTGTTATCCAAAGATGCAATAAATTGGAAAAGAGCATGCGCTTAATTTGCAAAATCGTGAATCTACTTCAAATAAATATATTGAAATTCATTAAAAATAAATCCAAATACAATGTATCAATGGATAAATAATTTATATATAGATTTATGATCAAGCTACAACTTTAAGAAGTATAGGTTTAGGAAGAAAACCATTCCATGCATACATTGTATGGAACATTGTATTCATGTCCATGTCTGAAGAGATGAGATTATTTCCAGATAGTTTGTTACCACGGTTTGGTTTGCGAAGTAATTTAACAATCTTGTCAAAGATGAAGTAATTTAACAATCTTGTCAAAGATAGAATGCATTGAGTATAGTTTGTGCTAATGAACATTCTACATAGAAAATGAGAGCACAAAGTCTACACTAATTATAAAGGGTTGATTGCGAGTAAAATACTTAAAAGTTTGCAAGCTATCGGTAGTTCCATGAGCTGAACAAAATTAATGTTCAATGAAGCCCAAATATAAACCCTCTAACACGTTAAGCATTATCTATATCACGATTTCAAAGTGTTTCATTAGAGGAGTTCAAAAATGTGAACTGAAACATTGACAACAATCTTGCAAAATAAGAACTAAAATGGATTAAATTCACATTCCCCCAAATTGCATATGAATTGTAATATTCCCACCTTGTTCTTAATTTTTTTTGTTATATGGTTCATGCAAGCATATAATTACAATTGCATGATCACAAGAATTCCATGATCTTTAATTATGTATATGCACATCCATCTTAGTCGTGTGAATATCTAAAACTTATGTGAGAGTAATGAATACATAGAATACTCTTTAACACTAGATATATAATACCATACCATAGTGATAGCATGTTGAATATCGAACATGGGATAATGTTGGATTTTCTCATCCCACCCAACAATCTTATAAGATTCTTAAGTCTGTAACAAAGGAGTAACAATAAATGAAAGTCAATGCAAGAATTTTGTAGTGGGTGTGTTATGTGGAAGTTTGTGTGTCCTCTTTTTTACATGGAATATTTTGTTCTATAGTAAACCAAAAATAAATCACTATTATAACTGTTGAGTTAAATTTAGGGTATTTTTTAAAGATTCAAATATTATAACTATTGTAAACTATTTTAGGTGACTATTTAGATTGAAAAAAATCTTACATATAGATAAATAGGAGAATATACAATACAAAAAATATAATATACTTTTAAAACATGTATTTTTTTGTAAATATTATCAATGTAATCATATTCTATGCTAAAATTAAGAATGCTTTAAGCTAATTGGAAAAAAAGTCAGTTGACAGAAATTCACCCTTAAAAAAATCCATAATTAAATCCATATTAAATTAACTATTACAACTCTATTTTTTTAAACAAAAAAAATTAAGGATTTATATTTAAATAAATTTTTGGCCAATTTGGTCAATGTAATGATACAAAAATATTTCTATCTACCTGGTCAAAATGCAACTTGCCTATCTAGACATTATAGTCTAATCCATAGAATGTATTTGATCAAATACAATTTTTTTCAAAAGTGATAACTAATATATACTCTATAAAGGAACCTACATAAAAAGTAGATTTGCACAACATATCCAACTACAAGCTAGAAAAACACATTCTTTCCTACAAATTCATCATTGGAAAAAGTGGTCGGATGAGATTCCTACTTCTCCATGTTGATGCCTTCCATTATTTGTTTAAACATGTCTTCTTGCTTTAAGCCCCCCGAGATTGAACCTATATATATGTTCATATTGGAACCTAAAGATAGGGAACCTTTATTGAGATTGAAAACCATAATTATCACTATTAGATGGGTGTTTGACAACACTAGCTAAGGCTTACCCTTCCTTTCTTATGGGTAGGTGAGGTCCATAGACAACATATACAAAGAAATTATCACAATTTTTAAAGATTAATCCTATGCTCATGGATTTTGAGAAGGGTTGGAAGGGAGGAGAGTATATCTTCGCGGAGTTCCTTAATAGTTGATCTCCGTAACTCTTTTAGATCTTCTCCATTCCTGTGAATCAAACCACAAAATTACATCCTACTCTGCTACTAACAATTGAAATTCAATCTAGATCTATTTGCATCCTCATTCAAATTCAAAATGAAACATGGAGGGAAAACTTTGAACACGAATTGGGGAGAAAATTGAATTGATTCATATTAGATATGATGGAGAAATACATAAAATCCTTGAAGATTCCTTCTCCTTTACCTTTGATCCACTCCTCTACATTCAAGCCCTTGATCACCAATTGCCTTTTGAATTAAGGAGTTCATTTCCTTCAATTCTTCAGCATGCCTTTACTCTTTCTCATGTGTGGTTTACTTCACCCCAAATGCCTACTTTTATAGCATTGGGAATTGGGAATTCATGAACCAAACTTCAATTTGCGATAATTCCTTTTCCCAAATTTTGAGTATTTTCATCAAAAAACCACTTTCTATACGTTTTTCATGCTTTGTGTCACAAATCCAAAATTTCAGGCACAATTAATCCATATTCCATGCATTTCTTCCCACTTTCAACTAGTGGAGACTAGATCTAGGACTTCAAGTAGGTAATTAAATCACTGAAACTTGCATCTTTAGGATACCTATGTATTCACTCGGACATTTCAATTGTGGAAGTGGTGTTCAGATAAGAGAGTATTGTCTCTTATTGTACTTGATTTATGTCTTCATGTTGCAAGTGATTAGTAAATTGTGCTTCTAATGTTCACTATTTAAGGGTGTTAATTTGATTGTTAACATATGCCCTCTAATGTGTGAGGTTTGAACCAATGTTGAGGGTCGAAATACATTATATTCAATACTCTTTAAAATTTGTAGTGATCAAGGATGAAGATAAAAGCAGTAGGATCGTGGATGCAAGAGTTGGAAAAACATCTACAAAACAAGGCAATTCCCAAAATTTACAATATCTTCCTTGGGAAGGCATACCCATGACTAGTAGTAAACAAGCATGGCCACGAACAATACACAATGGATCCATGTCAAAATAATTTTTTTTCGAATTTTAAACATGCACTTTGATGAGTGCACGATAACCAAGTCTTCATTGTACTTCTGAGATGGTAGTTTAATCTTGCACAACTTGGGCAATGCATCGATGAGTGTTACAACTGTTTTTCCCAAGGTATTCAATACAAACCAATGATAGTGTGAGTTTATTTCATGTGAATAGATCTGCTAATGTTGATCATAATAAAAGACCATCTGATTACTAGTCATTGATGTATATTGTTAATAGATGTGAGGAGACCCACTGATAATGTTGATGGACTCCAAGGCAGTGAATACAATCTAGAAAGTGCAAATAGATTTTCTAAAGTTGAAAACTTGTAGAATCAAATAATCAAGGGTCATTGATGAATACCCACATCCATTTGCAAGGAAACTTGCCATTAATTACTACAAGATCCAAGTTATTCCAAGGTGCCTAGATCCACTTCCTAGATGATGATTTGTCTTCGATAGGAATAGATCCATCAGAAGGAGGGAATTAATCCATCCCTCATCGATCTAAATGAAACATATACCAATAACATGATATAATTTAGTAGGTTTGCGAGATCCAACATTGTATACTCATGGAAGGAAGGTCGACATGATTGGCCATGAATATTTGAGGAAAGGCCAACATTGTTTTGAATTCCCTTGACCACATAACATGATGCATAGTGACACATGGAAACATAGACTAGAGTAACAAACCTTAATGAAATCTGCTAATACTAGATGCATTAACAAAAGTTCCATTGATGATGGGAAGGATAACCCATCGGTGGAGATCTATTCAATATACTGGTACAATTTCCTAACACAAATGTAAATGGTGTACTTATAACTGATGCAAGGATATGTGTAGTGTTCAATGGAGACAAAGAATGATTGCTTCCATTTTCTCCATGATGAAATATGAATAGATTCAATAATCCCCTTTTTCTCAATTTTGTATTTTCCAATTTTTAGTACTTTTTCATTTATGAGCTTGAAAAAGAATAAAAAATGCTATAATAAACTGGAGGGAATGAGTGTTTCAAGGGTGTGGGCCTATATTTCAAGGGTCACAGGTCAGGCTAAGGAAAATATACATATTGTAAACAAGGGCTGAGCTAGTTATGTACACTCGTATGGTTGTTACCTCCATGGGTAGGTTTATTTGAAGCATGATTATGTGTCGATGGATGGAAAAATAATACCAAATGACTTCTCTATTTCAATTAGGTGGACTGCATAAGTGGAAATGAGGCAGTAAGGTTTAAATCATACTCAATCTCCTCTAAAATTCTAAGTGCATTCATCATCATTGATTTTGGTCTACCTTCACATACATAAATCAAATAGTTTGAACTATCTAAGTCTCCAAGTCCCGTGATCACACTTAGTTCACTTACCTAACTATTAGTCATAAAATAAAACTTAATGTATGAGCATAATGTTCAAAGAGAAATCACTTAAGAGGCACTCTTTTATCAAATGGGTAAAACTCAACATGTGACAGTAAAAGATAAGTTAGAAACTCATTTTTACCATTTTCTCTTGTAGATGGAACCAATGGAGGAGGAGAAGAAACTTCTTGATTCTTGATTTCCAAGAGCATTCAACCTTTATTCTGTTATTTTTGAGTTGGAGGTAAGATTTCATTGCTTGATCCTTGTTTTGGGTGTTTTTTCCTTCAATCTTTGAGCAAAAACTAGGAGTTTTTTGCCATTTTTTTCACCATTTTTGAGGTGGAGTCGCACTTGTTGTGGTGACAATGGTGACTTGGATCCCTAGTTTCATATGTTGGACAAAAAAGTGTGACTAAGTCCCCCTTTTTGAGCTAAAAAGGGAGACTCCCTCAATTTTTGGGGTTTTTAAAGCACCAACTCCTCCCAAACTTTGTTTTTTGTCCCAAATTTGTTCATGAAGGTGCATTTAACTCATGGTTTGAAGTTGTATTTGCAGACACATGGAGAATGAGTGGAGGGAATGGATGCATGAAGTTGCAAATAGTGCCATCATTCATGGAACTACTATACTAGATGCTCTTCGGAACTATGGACTCCTCAAATTCTTCTATTGTGAGAGCATGCATAGTCAAACTGCATTACTCCACTAGATCATATAGAAGTGGGACCCTTCATGGGAAGTATTCCAAATTGGTGATGAAGTACTACATATCACAACAGAGGACATCTATTTCATGACTATTTTACCTTGTTGTGGTTCAATGGTACCACTGAAGTGAGGAAGTTCAATGCAAGTGACGAGTATAGTAGACTGGATGATTGTTACTCATTGCCGACTAGGGGCTAGAAAGAGTAGTGGTCATATTCCCATCAAATACATTTGTGACTTACCTCTCTCTACAATACTTTTTACCATTTCTTAGGCAGCCAGATCAACCTCGCCACATTTGGATACCTGATCCTACTTAGAGTATGCACTAGATTGCCTGGAGCCACGTGTGTTTGATTAGTGTTTGGGACTTCTACTCAATCTAAAGGACTAGTTGAAATAGTGTCGAGCTAGAGAACATAAATAGTTAAGGTATGGTTCTATATTGTGTAGCTTCTTCTTAGAGCACCTTCTAGTTGTTCATCCCAGGGTGAGAACACTACCAGGAGAGGTTTGGATTCCCCACATGCAGCGTTGGAATGAGATGATGTTTCTTCATGGGGGGTGTTACCAAATTACACATTTGGGAAATATTCTTATAGAATTGTTGGAAGATCAACCTCTATTCATAGAGGAGAACCCATATGTCGGCATGGATTTCTATTTTGACCTGAAATCAACCCTCCCTCCTGATTGCCACTGGGTTACCATGGGTAAGAAGATTTTACTTGTTTGAACCGTTTGATCATTTTGTTATTTTCCAAAAATTTTATATTTTTATGAAATTTTATCTCGAAGAAAAAGTTTTAAAAAAGGAATAGAATATGCTACTTATTTTTGTGCGTGTAAGGGTTATTGACAAAATATTTTATGTGATGCAGATATTGGACCAATCCATCCTGTGGACATTCCAACTGATATGAGGACAACCATATTAGATGATAATGAGGATGATGGATGAGATGATGTGGCAACTCGGTATCTAGAGGAGGTTGAGGATAACTTGGAAGGTTTAGCTAGAGGTGTGCCTCCAACAAGACCGAGCAGGATCATGATATGTATGCAACGCCATGTAGTATGGGTGCCATCATGAATATCTTGTTTCTTGCACAGTGTCATGACAACAATCACCTTCTATCAAGAGTATCACAGACCACAAGAGTCATTTGAGAATTCTCTATGATTTTGTTCATGCTAGTATTTACTATTCTTCATTGGACATTATGTAGATATTTTTATATTAACTATGTATGCATCATCTTGCGGATTTGAAGCTGAAATTTTGCATCTATGATCTAAGCACACTTTTTGGGTTATGATGTACCAATTTTCTTCTTTATACAATATATGGTTATTTCAACTTTTACTTATGTATTTAAATCATTTGTTCAATTAAATTGACATGAATAATGTACATGTTTGCTTATATCACAATGATGTTAATGACTTAGATTCCAATTAAGTATGTAATTAGATAAGGAATCATCCAAATTATTTAGAATTCTAGGAAAATGAATGTATTCAATGAATTCAAGCTAAGGTTCTAAAAGACATACTCATAGAAACTTTCTAAACAGTACAAGATTGAAAACCAAATTTTGACAGTTTAACTGAGATACAACCAATTGTGATTCAAATTTGTCAGTTATTCGTTGGATGTCAAGGTTGCTAGCCTTGAGAAGAAGCTCAATTGCTGCACTATATTCTGCAACATTATTGGTCATAGAGCTTAGTAAAGTGCCTCTAGGACTTAGAACTTGGTTTTTAGGTGTGTAGATAACCCATGTGGTGGAATAAATGTTCCAAGAACTACGACTAGTGCCATCCACATATCCCAAATATGTGAATGTTTCCTGTGCCATCTACCAAACTGAAAATGCAAAGAAAGAAAACTGTGTGCACGAAACAACTAATGTACAAAAGTATATACATAAAATACAACATGTGTTGCAAGGCATCAGTGCCTATTTGAAGTATTTATTCAGACAATGACCATTTGTGATCTCTGACAGAGGTTTCCCATCATAATTAACTAGCTCATATGCTACTCATTTTAACCAGTTTTGATGACAAGTGTGCCAAGCCATTTTGGTACAAACATCCCTTTCCCTATTTTCTCATGGTCTTCGTCATAAACTAAAACCAAATTTCCTTCATAAAAGTCTCGGGGACAAGCATATTTTTCATATTGGGCCTTAACCCTTTTATTGTGTGCTTCTACATTTAGAGAGGCCCCCCTTCTAGTTTCATCAAGACAATGAAGATAAAGGATCCTTTATTCTTCTTAGAATTGTTAGGTAGGAGTTCAATAGCCTGTTTTAACATGGGATTTCACATTCAATCCACAACACTGCCTCTTCTCCATAAACCAATTGGAAAGGAGTGAAACCGGTTGTAGTTTTAGCCATGATATGGTATTCCCATAGAGTAGAAAACAACATCAAGTTCCAGATAGTTTTGTTCTTATTCACCGCTCGCTGTGACATGGTCTTCATAACCTTTTTGATGGATTCTACTTGCTTGTTTCATTAAAATATGATGAGGAAAATTTCTATCAAAAGCCTAATCTGTTGGTAAGTTCATCCATGAAGGAATTCATAAAATTTATACCATTATCAGTGATGATCTCCTTTGGCACATTGAACCTATTTATTACATGATTGAATAGAAAGTATGCTGCATTTTTTCCCTTGTTATCAAATGTAGGCATTTCCTCAACCGACTTGGTGAAGTAGTCCACTGCTACTATGATGTAGTGGTGGTCATTGGTTTAAGGTAGGTTGATTTCCATATAGTCAATGGACCCATGGTTACCACGGGGTGTGACGAATCATGATGTATAAATTTGGCAACGGTGACACTTTTTGACAACATTAATGCAATATTTTGGTATTATGTGCCAAAATTTTCCTGCACGCAATATTTTTTGGGAAGTTTCCCACCCAGAAAGATGATCGCCACATGCTCCATCTTGGAAATCATTTAAAACTTGCTTGGATTTGTCATGTATTAAAAACCATCTTAAGATCAATTATATTCCTTGAAAGTGTAAGGTATCCATGACGATGAGGTATCTTCACACTTTGTGTCAAATGCAACATTGTTCAATGCTAGAAAACTAAGTATCAATCCTTTGGGTTTGGAGATATATGATAAGCATACGATACCAAGGATCAGATGTCACAATGAGGAATAAATTTTTGTCCACCCAGGATTCAACACATATTGTTTCCTCTTTATCACATGGGAACTCAGACATTAGTTTTGGAAAGGTTAATGACTTCTTTGATTTAGCATTTATGAGCTCAAGATCGAATTCTTTCAAAATTACTATCCATTTCGAATACTTTCCCCGAATGATATCTAAGGAAACATTTTGTTTCATGGGGTTCATTTTAGCCACTATGGTCATTTTTCATGGAAGTATATAATATCTAAGTCTTTGGACAACATGGAATGCTACCAAGGTCAACTTTTCTACCTGGTAATATATGAATTTGTGGCCAACAAGGCCCTTACTAACATAGTAAAAAACATGTTCCTGAGATGAATCGTCTTCATATACCAATACCATTCCTAAGGTGGAGCTGGTTGCTGCCAAATATAGCAGAAAGTATCGACTATAGTCTTAAGGACTAAGTACCAGGGTTGACATCAAAGCTTTCTTCAATGCATCAAATGAGTGTTGAGATTGCTCATTCCATATTAATGATGCATTTTTTTAGGAGACACATGAAACCATTATCAAGTTCGAAAAGATTGGCGACAAATATTCTCAAGAATTTTGTGTTCCCTTGTAGGATTTGAAGTTGTATAGTCTTTTTCGTGGGAGGTAAATGTAATATTACCTCAACCTTGAGGGGATCCACCATAATCCCACATTTAGATACTATGAAACCAATTAATATACCAGATTCCAAAAAAATATGCATTTATGTAGGATCAACCTAATATTGTACTTACGACATCGAATGAATACGACACATAAATGTGCACAATGTTTGGCTCATCTCTTAGATTTAGATACCAAGTCATCAAGATAAATCGTGATGATTTTCTTAATATCGTGGAACGCATATGACATGGTTCTCTGAAAACTTGCTCGATGTTTTAAGGTCGAATGGAATTTTCTAATACACAAAAGTCACCCAAAGGCAGATGAAAGTTGTTTTGAGTTGGTTTTTAATCTAGATTTGGTTGTAACGAGAATCCATCCATGAGCATAAATATTTCGTTCCCATCATACTCATCTATAATATGATCGATGAAGGGCGTGGGATAATTATCTTTGGGACAAGCCAAATTGATATCCATAAATTCAATATAGACATGCATTGTTCCTTGCTTCTTATCAATAGGAATGGGATTGGAAAACCATTTAGTTAAAGGAACATGATATATGAATCCATCTTTTAAGAGCTTTTCAACTTCTAATTTTATGGAAGCCGATTTCTTAGGATTAGCTAGACATAACTTCTATTGCACATGTTTAACATTTTCATAGGTTTTAATCTCATATTCAACTATACTAGGATCGATGCTCGACATTTCTTCATATGACCAAGAGAACACATAACAAAACTCTGTGAATAGAGAAGTATATTGCATGATTTCCTATTGAGAGAAATCAACATATATATTTATTTGTTCACGATGCCAAGCTTAATTGATATATTGATAGGAATGGTTTCTGAAATATTTTCCAAATTCCTTCCAAAACCACATTGTTTGTTTAGATAGGACATTGGCACCTTGCCTATTTTCATAGAGGTAACAATTTTCAGGTTTAACCTCTAATGAATTTTGTCTTAGGAAAAAATGATGATCGATGATGCATATGCTCCCAGGGTCCTTCAATGATGTTCATAACATCAAATACGACTTTGCATGATGAAAAAGTATGATCCAAGAGGTCATGAGTACTAATATTATTAACAACCCATATGGGTGATGTGTATGGATCATATTCCTCCATACAGGAAATATTTTTATCCAAGTCTTCCAAAGCCATTTGTATAGATTGGTATGCAAATTATACAATAGGTAGGGGTATACTACTCTTAGTTTCATCATGTTCCATAGAATTTGGCAACTTTACATTATCATTTTGGACTAAGATTTCCTCCTTTCAGGATCCCTCTGATGAAGTCGATCCATGCCTTGGATTGGACTTAGAGAAAATTGTCAATGGATAGTAGACTTCTAATGTAATGGTGAAAACTGGAGAAGTTTGAAGGGTAGATACTTGTGGTCGAATTGTGAAGGTTCCCATGAGGGATGATCTTTAAACATTCCTACCCCAATATCATGAATCACCATTTTCGAATCCTCAACAAAAGGTACATTCGAGTGGATACCAGTTTCAAGTGTGCATTAATCTAACTCATCAATTGTAACAATATTCCGTTGGTGGGGGAACTCAATTACTCGGAATACCGAAGATACTATTGCCATAATTGCATGTATCCAACTATGTCTCAATAGAAAATTGTAATATTTGGGTGCATCCACTACCTCTACATCAACTTGGATTGTTTTACCACCCAATTCAATTGGGAAAGACATGATAAGTCCACGAGGAGGGAAAGAATGTCCATCAAATGCTTTGAGTATTGTGTCAAATGGTACTATGGTGGGTGATCCCAATGCTTTCAAAAATTCTAGTGAGATGACACAAGTAGAGGCTCCTTCATCCATGATGGTTTGAAAATTTTTCTTGCTATGTGAAGTCACTTTAATATTAAATGTGATCTGTAACGGAAGCGTGCATGTTGACTATTCTAAATCGAATGTGATTAAATTAGTGTCAGATGAATCAATATCACCAATAGAATACACTAATGCCTTTCATTGGTTAATACCAACATAGATCCATCCTAAATGTGGATCTATCCAGTACCGAGAGGCATCCAATTTCTTGAGGTGTTATTTTTTTAATGATTTTTTATTTGGTTTTCATTTTTTATTTTATGAACAAACATTAAAAAAAATACTTTATATATTTGGTACATAATGTGACATCGTTACATAACATTACATATCGCCCCCATATTGGGTTGTAAGAACCTAGCTACTCTTGGTGCAACAGCTCTGCAAAAATTCCAAGGAGAACATGAAACAAGGTGCTTGAGCTAAATCTTCAACCATATTGTAGCTTTGAGCAGCTCGTGCATTAGGATTGTGGGTTGTTCTATATAATACTCCTTTGGGAGTCTGAGATGCTATGTCAATGGCTGGTTTCTTAATTGTTATAGAACCACTTGGATGTTATTTGAATGAGTCTGAAACATTAGATGGTTTATCATAAGAACAATCCCTTGTTTGAACGTTTATCTCATGTTCACACATTAATATGTTAGCATTGGGGGGATTCCCCCCTTGTGCCGAGGTTTCTTGGTTTCCTCCCAGAGGAGGTTCCTCTACTGTAAAAACCATTTGTTATTGTTGCGGGAAGGGTTGGGTCAGGACATAAGGTTGTTGTTTCCCTCCTCTTTGAGCCAACACGAGTCAATGAATATCATCCATATGAGGGCATTGGTGAGTAGGATAGTCCCCTTGACACATCTTGCAAGGGTATTTGCTTTTTTGTTTCTCTTGATTTCCCCATCGAGGTTGTTCACCTTGGGTGCATCTCCTATCCAAGTATTATAATTTGGTTTCTTCTTTTTTCCTTTTGGGTCTACAGTTTGGACTATAAGTACTTCATAAGTTTGGGTGGAAGTTATGGATTGTTGGTTTTCCTAGACACCTGTGGGTTGAGGAGTCTGAACAAAAATTTGTCCCATTTGTTGGGTAATCTTCTCCAGTTGGTTGATGAAACTGATCACACCATTGGAATGAGGTACTTTTGGTGGCCTATATGGATCAGATGTAGGTCTCACAGCATGAGGTATTAAATCATAAAGTGTGCCCAATTGTGAATAAATCAAATCCATTTATTGGGCACTTTGAATGAGTTGTTCTTCAGTCCTGGATCCTAACATGGCTACATCCTGGAAAGAGTAGGAAAATAGTGAGGTTACCAACCAAATTGCTAAGAATTGATCCAATATTTATGTTTTAATAAGTCTTTGGTGCCTCCTCCACTTGTGGATATGATATGATATGTGAGTAGAAGTGGATTTCCTAACCGAATTCAAAGTTCTGTACCTATCTCATAGAAGATAAGTAATTGAAAATGTGTAAAAAATACCATGGTTAAAGATGAAAAATCCATGAATGTATTGCGAGGAAACTCAATGTATCATTTCACGACAGTCCCTGTGAGGGTCCACTGGAACAACTGTAACCTAACACTGTCATCAACCAGGGAATTGGATGAAGACCATATATGGATTTTCATCATGTCATTTGATGGATTTTTCCCTGGTCATCTGTCAAATTTGGGTATGTCAGAGGGAATTTTGGTTGGTATGGTTGGACGCCCATTCGAATGTAGAATGGGGTCATTGGCTAGCTAGGATAAATATGGTAGATTCAATGTGGATATAAATCATGATCTAAGAGGTGCCATTGCAAATGATTGATAAACCGGTGAATCTTGATGGCTCCATTATTGTTGTCCCTAGGATGGAAAAGCATTCCAAGGAAGATTTCACCCTTGCAGGGGTTGTGACTAGAAATATTGGTTACCTCCTGTAAATTGTCTATTCCATTGCGAAATATAATTAATGGGTGGATTTCCTCCTTACAAAGGTAGGCCCCAATAAGATTGGTTACTTGCTAGAACCTGACCACTCCATTGATTTTTTACTTGGTTTTGATTAGCATTCTAAGGTTGACTACCTACTCGTGGATATGGGACCCAAGAAGATTGGTTAATTCCTAGAACTTGTCCACTCCATTGTGGAATGGGGTTCATAGGTGGATTGAACCATGGCATGCTACATGTTGCCGATATTATATTTCCCCAAGGAATTGTGCTAGGAAAAGTTGGAGGATAACCTCCCAAGGAATTTCCACCCATTGATGGAGGATAATCCAAATTGGAATTTATGTTCCATGACCCGTTTCTTCCAATAAGAATATTACTATTCCATGGTGAAGGGTTTCCCCGAGAAGTAGAACCTAGAAAAGTATTTTGTATACCAAGAGGATTTTGGTTTACTCATGTGTTTTGAACTTGGTTAATAGAACCATATGCAAAACCCATGTTTGGTAAGGCACAACCATTGGTAGGGATGCCCGCAGATGAAGTGGACGTAATTCTGTGATTGGAACCTAGAACTGTACCAACTTGCATTGAAGTGATAGTTGAACTTGTACTCTTAATAGGTATGTTCACTATTGGGATTGGTGTAGATGTCAAAGTGGAAGAATGGCTACCTGCCATAGTATTTTTAGGTTGCATTGATGTGGTCCCTTGACCTTTTGATGAATCCATAGGGTCAAGTGTTTTATTCTGCATGTTATTCAATTATCTGAAAAGAGGATTGATATAATCCAATGAATCACTGATGTGAAGTACAAATAGGTATGAAGGACCTGTTAAGGGGGGGTTTACATGAGTAGTTGTGTTGTTCTCTATTGTTTCAATTTCAAATGGAGCAAGATCATCAACTGTTTCTTTATTTTTTTTGTTATGTAATGATTAATTTTCTGGGTTTGTTTGATGTTTTTCTTCTCTATTACTATTAATTGAATTTAGAAGTAATCCAGTCTCAAAGTTACTAGGATTTTGTTTTTGTATCCACCTCCGCAATTTAACAAGGCCTTCAAATTCCGGTGGCTCACCTCGCTGCCACCTTGACTAGCGGATTGTGAGAGTAGTCACTTTGAAGTTTAGTTTTTAGAATTTGTTTATTGTGGTATATTTAACAAAAATATAATCAAACAATCATGGAGGCAATCTATACTAAACAAACAAAAAGTGTCCACACAACTAAAAAATGTCCCATGAAACCAAGCAAGCAAACTACTTTCCCAAAGAACCAATGTTTAGTGAAAATATCGATTAGAGGGAATTCCATAACTAGTAGCTCCTAATGGGTCTCAAGCCTCAACAACTACTAATAACTAAGGTATGGGAAATAGTTACAGTAAACTTTAATCAACAAAGGTGCAAGTATTGGTTCTAGACCAACCACCATCACAAGGACATAAAGATTCAAAGACCATCTTGGGTAGTGCAAATGTCCCCCAAGTCTCACAATATCCCGTGATATATAGTAGGAAAAAAAATAAGGTTACCTTGTCACAATCGACGATTGGGAGAAACCGTTGCAAGTCTAGGAAACCTCACATAAACCAAATACTCTAGAAAGTGATGTCACCCCGAGGACGTGTCTCTTACACGGAATATCATGATGTGCTCATGTCCCAATAAACAAGAAAGAGGGAGGGTACAACCCTTACTTATTCATATTGACCTCGTGCTTGATGCATGTTTTAGATGGGATTTCCTGGAAAACGTCTTTTCTACTAATGGATTTAATTGCTCATTAATCAATGCTAGTTTCATAATTTTGTGGCCTTGGAGTGTTAAATATCCAATCCTAATCCAAGGAATTAGCCTAATATTGTTGGTGATATGAAAATCAAATAATGGTTAGTTTTAGATTAAGCACCCATTTTAAAGGTAATTTGCTTAGTTTCAACTGTGGTGATGAAATTGGTGGTGTTTGAGACTCAAAGTATTGAACCAAATAATGCACAAATTCTCACTACTCCATCCTTTAATTCGATAAACTCTCTAAGCTAAAGAATAGTAAGAGGTTCTTTGTAAATCCTTCAAACATGCAAGTGTTGCAAAATTTTCAAAATGGAACCATTCTTTTCACTTGAAAAGGAAAATTTCACAAAATGACATTTTAATATCACAAATTAGTACTTTTCTCTTTCCAACAAGTTTTTGAAGCAAGGGTTCAAGAGATTGGTTTCAATTTGTGAAATGTATTCAAATTGATTCAAATCTACTTAATTGGAAATTAAATCTTGAATGATAAATGTTTCAATTGATTTTGGTTCCAAAAAAATATCTCAAACTAGTGTTTCAAAATTGGAAATATGGTTCAATACTAGCTTATAAAGTGCACAAAATTATTTCCAAATGTTGGAATAAGTATCCAAATCAAGTGAAGTTATTCAATGTCTTGAAAATGTGATGCAAAATTTTAATAAACTGTTGATGTTTTTGGAACATTTATTATTTTAATTATGATTAATTATTAATTTCAAGAATATTTTAAACCAAACAATTACCTCAAATGAAATGAATTCAACTCTTTACACTGAGGATTGTTGTTTCTCATTTGCAGGACTACATGAAAGTGCAAGCAGAGAGGGTACATAGATCCCTTTTAAATTATATGAATTAAAAACATTTACACTTGAGATCCACTTTCTCATTTGTTGGACCGCCCAAAAAGCACAAGCAAAGAGGACACTAGTGGCTCGAAAAATATGCTCCAAACTCAAATCTAATTTATTATACTTGAGCTCAACATTCTCATTTGTAGGACCACCCAAAAGCGCAAGCAAAGAGGATACGTTTGGCTCAAAAAATATGCTCAAAAATCAAATCCAAACTATTACACTTGAGATCCACTTTCTCATTTGCAGGACTGCCTAAAAGTGGAAGCGAAGAGGATACTCATGGATTGGGTACAATGTATCACAAGAAACTTGAAATTGAAACAAATTTCTCTAATTGTGCCAAAAGAAGATAAAAAATTAGAAGATCCAAACTAAGAAATTCACTTATTAGTCATTTTCTCTTGTTTTGGACAATTTTTTTTTTGAAATTATCTTAGGTGTAGTGTTCAAAATTTTCAAAATTTTATTCCAAATTCTTCACAAAATTTAATATCCATGATATGATATCAAAGGATATTATCTCAAAATTCAAAGGTTAAAACATGAACTTGCAAAACAGAAACTAGTTCTCAAAACTAGTGAAGAAGAAACTAGTCTAGGGTACTGATTAACCCACCAGATCTTGACTGATGGACACTTTGGGATCTGAAAAATATATTGGGGAGTGTGCATAAGCAAGGAAAATAGATTCAAGTATATTTTCATAGTTCTATGCACAAGGTATTGGGGCCATTTATGTTTCGACAACCGCTCTGCAGAAGTCTACTCCATAAATTCTTGGGCACACCAGCATATGCATACTAAACTCATTCACTTACTCTTGAAATAAACCAATGGTGGATAACAGGTAATTAAACCCCTAATTTTATGATGTATAAGAGTTACTAATGTTTTGGGAGGATCTGGTAGTGTTTGGAGGCTAAGGGAGAAAGAGCGCTATGTAGGATTGCTCCAATAACTTGTTTCCAAACTCTTCCAAATAGGATGAGAAGGCTACAAATTATTAGTATGATGGTGGGATGGTCTTCATCAATGTATCAGGGACATAACATGATTGAAATAATCGAAAATGAACATCCAAATACTTTTAAATCAACAATACTGCGAAACTAGTCAATTAGGAAGGTCCAAAGAGATAGTCTTGATGTACACAGACACAAACAACCTCTACGGATATCGAATATCTGATTTTTGAATTGGGATGAATTCTATAGTGAAATGAAAACCTACAGAAACTGTCATAAAGGAAAATATATTTACAGAACTTAGTATATTGCCATTTCCTGTAAACTAGTCAAGCAAAACATTGTAATGAGCATAGAATGAGTAAATCATTAAAGATAAATCCTCAGTTGAAGAATCAGTAGAATCTTCATATTATTAACTTGAAGAAGAGTACATAATCATTAAATTACTATAATGGTAGAAAAAATATCTCATTAAATGCACTCCTCCTTGGGAAAATATAGACAAGTTAGAATAATCAATGCATTCATTCACTCATAGAGAAGAATGCTTTAGAAGAGAGGAAGTAATCATAGATTTGGATCGGATCTGCAAATTGGTCATCAATGGTTGCACTAGATAATGAGCAGAATAATGGAACATGAACTATGGGACACATCTCCCACAGGTAGATAAGGGGGCATCACCAAAGCTTAGAGAAGATTAAGATTTCTCACATACAATTCATAAACTGTCAAAAGATGTGAAATGGAGTTCTCCTCCTTCTTTTATAGACTTTTATCCTCATGGTTGAGCTTATCCTCTTAGAAATTAGAATTTGAAGAGGCATGGATGTTTCGTTGATTAGTTGGATTGGGTTTGGACCCACTTAGCCTCATGGGTGCATCCTCACTTGCTAAAATTAGACTATGTAGCTTTTCTGGATGTTTCTAATGCTTCTTGAGTTGCACAAATCATGAAACTTCTTTATTTTGTGCTTTTGATAACTTTGTTGCTTTTACAACTTTCCTTGCTTTATGAATTTCTCTTTCTTTTGGAAACTGTTCCTCCTTTCTTTCTGGATATTTCCTGCTTTTCAAGATTGGCTGCTTTTCTGCACTTTCTTGATTTATGCACTGCTTTTTCCAGTTTCCTTCTTTTTTTCTAACACCTTGCTTTGTGCATGCTTTCTTCCAGTTTGCTCTTTGGTGTGACAACTCGTAAGTCTAGCCTTATCTCTTCATGCACCCTCATGGGACCCTTGACATCATCCAACTCATCATCATATGAAATTAATACTAGAAAATAAAAATAAAATCACATCACTTCTAATTTAATTAATTAAAACAACTATAGGCTAAATTATTCCTAGTTAATCATTTAATTTCCTAAGTAATGTAATCCCCTTATTAATTAATTAATTGAATTTCACTAGGATCCATGGGGTTTGATGTGACATTGGATGCTTCATGGTGCTGACAAAATGGGAACATGACAGTCCTCCCCTCCCAATCTTGCCTGTCCTCAAGCAAGAAACCAAATCCAAATCCATCCAAATGTCCACCATTTTCTGCTACACTACTCTGATTATAGTCACTCTCCCAATGATTATTTCTTCTTCAACAAAGTTTTCAACCCATCTAAGAAAGCTAAGAAGAATGCCCAGATCCCACTATCTATGTTGCATGTCTCCCAGTGGCACTGTTACTTGTGGAAAGATGTCATTCCAAAGAATTCTAGGGTTCCACTTTCTTAGCTGTATCCTTCCAAACATCAGGATCAACATTGTAAAATCTCAATCACAGCTGAACCTAGCTACTGTGGATTCCTCACTGGTGAAAGATTGCACAACATTTGCAAGAATTAGCATAAAAAATTTAAATGAATGAAGAACAATACACATGAAATGGTGAATAATGTCAGTATTATTAACTGTCCAACCTTAACATAGGTTAAGATCACCCATATATACAAATCTGGAAGAATTCGAATCCATCTGGAGTGTTCACATTGATCTAGCTTAGAAAAAGCTCAAACCCCCCTAGGTTGACCAAAATATCCCAAACCATCCCAAACTGGTTCGAATCTGCTGTGTGAATGCTGGGAATGACTGGACAGGCCCATGTGACCTCACACATGTGAAGAAACTGGTTGGTTAGAGGTTTGGAGTCTAAAAATGGTCAAAAATATGACAAAACAAGGCAAGATTGTCCACAAAGTGAGCAAATGCGCCCTAGGTAGAAGAGAAGCATGCTGAGTGCATTAAATGACTTGAGGAGGGCGCTCTAGGCATGCTGAGTGCATTAATTGCCCTGGGGAGCGCTCCACAAAGCTGGTTTGACTCAGCACTTGTTCACATTGCTAACCAGTTCATGATAATTTGACCATTTACCAACTAAACAACTTAGGGATGTAATCATTAATCACTTGGGCTAATTAATCATCATTAGTAAATGATTAATGTACATAGGTGGAAAAATGTTCTAACACCCCCCCTTAAGCTAGACTTAGTGAAATATCAAAAATTAAGGCCTTGGCAACTAGGCTCAAGTCACCTTTTACATCATAAAATTTATTTGTCCATGTAACCAAGGTAAGGAGGAAAACCACATGGGAAATAAAACATCCCCTCTAAAATGGACATGTGGCATATATCAAAATACACCAATCATCACCATGCATCACTCATCCCAAGCAAAGATCTAAGGTGAGTGAAGGTCTTCTCGGTAAAACACTTGGTGAAGATATCAGCAGTTTGCTCACTGGATGGGCAATACTGCAATGCTATGATCCGGTCATGCACCAAACCCCGAATGTAATGCATGTGTATCTCTATGTGCTTGGTCCTCTGTCTCTGTACTGGATCGGTAGAAATCTTGATTGTACTTTGATTGTCACACCAAAGAATAGTGGGTGAATCAAAGACAATCCCGAACTCTGCAAGAATACCTTGCAACCAAACACATTGTGTCGCTGCATTAACTGCTCCCCTGTACTCGGCCTCAGCTGAAGATAAGGAAATAGTGCTTTGTTTCTTGCTTAACCAGCATATAGGTCCATGTGCAAGCATAAAGACATAACCGGAAGTTGACTTCCGATCAATACAATCACCGGCCCAATCAGAATCTGTAAATCCTACTAGTTCAAGGGATGAACCAGCAGCATAATGGATACCAAAGGACTTAGTACCCTGAACATAATGAAGGATCCTCTTGGCTGCCTTCCAATGGATCTCATGAGGCTCTTGCATGTGCCTTGCAACAGCCCCAACATCATAAGACAAATCTGGTCGAGAGTGTGTAAGATACAACAAACTCCCAACTAGTTGTCTATACAGTGAACTGTCAACTAGTGGTGAAGAACCCCATTCTGTAAGCTTAACTCCTGAAAGAAATGGAAATTTTGAAGACTTACATTCAGCCATCTTAAATTTCTGCAGCAAATCTGAAGCATACCTTGACTGACATACAGAAATTCCATTCACAGATTGATCAATCTCCAAACCCAGAAATTGTTTTAGCAATCCTAGATCGGTCATGGAGAATGCACTGTGCAATGCTCTCTTAACTGAGTCAAGTTCTTTGGTGCAGCTACCAGTGATCAAAAGATCATCAACATACAGTACAATAATCAATATCAGATCACTAACATGCTGCATATACACATTTGGATCAGACTTACACCTCTCAAACCCCAAAGATAGCAGAAAATTGTCCATTTTTGCATACCATGCTCTAGGAGCTTGCTTGAGCCCATAGAGTGACTTGTTCAACCTGCAAACAAGTGTATGATAAGAAATAAAACCTTCAGGCTGCTGCATATATATCTCCTCATTCAGATCCCCATGAAGAAAGGCACTTTTTACATCCATGTGATGAATCTCCCAGCGCTTGGAAGCCCCAATTGCCAAAACTAGTCTTATGGAGTCCATCTTTGCCACCGGTGCAAATGTCTCTGTATAGTCCACTCCTTGGACCTGAGAGTAACCCTTAGCCACCAACCTGGCCTTATACTTTAGATCAGAGCAATCAGATCCAATTTTGGTCCTATAAATCCACTTGCATTGCACTAGTTTCCTCTTGGGAGGAAGAGGGACCAAATCCCAAGTTTTGTTCTCATGGAGTGAGTTCATCTCCTCTTGCATGGATGATTGCCACCTTGGGTCTGTACATGCTTCTGAATATGACATTGGATCAGATCCAACCATCAAGTAACATGCCTCACTCAGATCAGAATTATCACATGCAAAAGAATTGTGAAATTGAGATCTAGTTTTTCTAGCATCTTGGGGATTTCCCACTAGCTCTCCGGCACTTTGAATTGTTTTCTCTGCCCACTTGGGCCTTGAGGGAGGGATATGTTCAGAATCCATATCAACATCATCTTCATCAATATCAGAATCAGAAATATCAGAGAATGAATCACTACTTACTTCATCATCAAGACGAGGGAATGAGCATTCCCCATCACCTTGTTCACTAGCTTGCAAAAATTCTTCCTCTTCGAATTTGACACTTCTTTCAATGAAAGTTTTGTGAGTGGATGGATCAAATAGCTTGTAGCCATTGGAATCCTCTGCATACCCAACCATGATTGACTCCTTGCTTTGGGGCTGCAATGCCTTTCTCTTCTCCGGTGGAATTCTGGCCCAAGCCCTTGAGCCAAAAATTCTGAAATGTGAGACATTTGGCTTGTGGCCCATCCAAGCTTCAAATGGAGTGATTCCTTGCAATGCTTTGTGTGGTGCTCTGTTCTGAACATATGCTGCACAATTCATAGCTTCAACCCATAATTTAGGAGACAAATCCCTTGCTTGCAACATGCAAGTTGCCATCTCTTTTAGTGCTCTATTTTTGCGCTCTGCAACACCATTTTGTTGTGGTGTGTAGGGCACTGAGTGTTGCATCTGAATGCCATGCTCTTGACAGAGCTGCTGCAAATTGTTATTGACATACTCTCTGCCATTATCAGTCCTCAAAACCTTCATGGCCTTCCCACTGAAGTTCTCAACCATGCTCTTAAAAATGTTGAAACATTCAAAGACTTCAGATTTTTGCTTAAGGAAAAATAACCAGCAGTACCTTGAGTAGTCATCGATGAAGGTGAGCACATATTTGCTGCAGCCATAGGAGGGTGTGGGGAGTGGCCCTATGAGATCAGAATGCACTATCCCAAGTGGTTGATCAGCCCTCCTTGCCTTCCCTTTGTCATACTTCTTTTCAGGATGCTTCCCAATCATGCAACCCTTGCATGTTCCACTCGAAAAACTGATTTGGGGCAGCCCTTCTACCATATTTTCTTTGCTTAAAACTTGAAGATATCTGTAGTTTAGGTGCCCATACCTTTGATGCCATAGCTTGCTGGTCTCATTCCCATGTGACAGAAGCACACTTGGTGAAGAGAATTCGAGGAAGTGGGAGAACTTGTACATCTTCATGTCATGGTCTGCAACGCCCTTTGCAACAATTTTCCCGGTGGAAACTTCTTATATCTCCACATCATCCTGAGTGAAGACCACCTTCTTTGCTGCTCCAGTATGTGTCATTTGATATACAGAGAGCAAGTTTGCTGCAAGATTTGGCACGTACAGCACATTGGAGAAGAAGCCATTCTCCATAGAAATTTTCCCAATGCCATGAGCAGGGATTTCTGAGTCATCTCCCATTCGAATTGAGAGGCCACTGTAGGGAGCAAGTTCAGAAAACGAGTCTCTTGAGGAAGCCATGTGCCTTGAGGAACCTGAATCAATGATGAACAAAGGTGAATGAGATGAGCTAGCTACCAAAGCATGGCAGCTCTCCTTGTCTTCAGAAACGCACTCCTTCTTCTTGGAACTTTCAGGAAGAGGAATATTATTTTTCTGTAGGAGATGGGTCATGGTGTCTATGGTTTTCTTCATGCATGAGCTCTCTGGATGAAAACCTCTTTGACAGTAGCTACATTTTGTCTTCTCAGCCTTCTTTCCCTTGTTCTTGACAGGATTCGAAACCCCCTCAGAGGATTTGGGCCTCTCATCCTTCTTCTTCTTCTCTTGAGGTTTCGACCCCTTGGGTTTTTGCTTGCCTCTTCCACATTTCGAATCTCCAGCTGCAAGAACTTGATCTTTTTGCTTGATGGAGCCCATCAAGACCAGCTTGTCTTGCTCTTGAGTTAGCATCTCCATGAAGTCAGCCAAAGATGGCATCTTCCAACCTCTAACTGTGAGCCTTGTGGAGTTGAAGGAAGACACAAAAACTGAGTATTCAGAACCCAATTTGGAGAGAATGGACAACACCAACTGTTCTTCTTTCTTCTCTATGCCACATTGTCTGATCTGCAAGACCAAGTTCTTGAACTTGGTGAAGAAGTCCTGGATGGAATCGAAATTCCCTGGGCTCAGTGAGACAAGATCATTTTCGAGCTGGTGGCCTCTCATCTCATCAGTCTTTCCAAACAGTGTCTCAAGCTTGAGCCACACTTCATTTGGAGTTGCTAGACTTTCTACATGAAACAGGAGGTCTCTCGAAATGCTGAGACAAAGGAGGCCAAATGCCTCATCCATTCTGTTAAAAAACTTGGATTTCTCCACAGCTGAGTTTGGCTCAACCTCAGTGCCCATCGTGATTCTGTAGAGACCCTTGGATCTCAGCAAAATCACCATTTCTGCCTTCCAATCGAAATAGTTGAAGGGAGTGAGCACGTTTGGGTGAGATGGATCCATTCTCCTCTGCTGCAATTCACACTTGCTGACAATGCTGATCTTCAATACCTGCAAACAACTCTCAAATCACTCAGGAGGGATCTACACTGACAGATTCGAACCCTGTATGGATAGTGGGTGCATTCGGGAGAGCATCACACCTGAGAGGAGCCACTAGATTTCTCCAGTAAGCTCAAGGCAATGGCCTCGGGAATTATGTGGTTTCTCCACTGCTTCTAGCAATCCACTACAACAGTCTTGCTGGTTCGAATTCTAGCTCCAAGAGCTCTGATACCATGTAAAATATCAATCACAGCTAAACCTAGCTACTGTGGATTCCTCACTGGTGAAAGATTGCACAACATTTGCAAGAATTAGCATAAAAAATTTAAATGAATGAAGAACAATACACATGAAATGGTGAATAATGTCAGTATTATTAACTGTCCAACCTTAACATAGGTTAAGAACACCCATATATACAAATCTGGAAGAATTCGAATCCATCTGGAGTGTTCACACTGATCTAGCTTAGAAAAAGCTCAAACCCCCCTAGGTTGACCAAAATATCCCAAACCATCCCAAACTGGTTCGAATCTGCTGTGTGAATGCTGGGAATGACTGGACAGGCCCATGTGACCTCACACATGTGAAGAAACTGGTTGGTTAGAGGTTTGGAGTCTAAAAATGGTCAAAAATATGACAAAACAAGGCAAGATTGTCCACAAAGTGAGCAAATGCGCCCTAGGTAGAAGAGAAGCATGCTGAGTGCATTAAATGACCTGAGGAGGGAGCTCTAGGCATGCTGAGTGCATTAATTGCCCTGGGGAGCGCTCCACAAAGCTGGTTTGACTCAGCACTTGTTCACATTGCTAACCAGTTCATGATAATTTGACCATTTACCAACTAAACAACTTAGGGATGTAATCATTAATCACTTGGGCTAATTAATCATCATTAGTAAATGATTAATGTACATAGGTGGAAAAATGTTCTAACAAACATGAAGAATATATCATCATGGAGGATGTCTAGATCACTCCACCATACCGGAAGTTCATCACTTCCAATTCAAAACCGAACTTCTATGCGTCCCTCCAACCAAGTATGAAACTTTTTATGTTCCATGTGCAAACCAGCACAGAGCCTCACATCACTGCTATCCAATTGACATAGGTGACAATACCATGTCTTCAAGGAATCACATAGCAGCCATAGATGGCCATACAACTACTGAAAAAATATGTATGATGTGTCCATAAACTTTCCACTTATGCAAACAATAGACTAACCCTTGGGGATACTTAGCTCCAATATGTATCCATTCACTCAATCAATGGATGGAAAAAAACTCCAATTGATTGCACTACTATGCATGATGGAGACATCAGATAGATGGCTCTGTTGCTTCTCATCACATTGGTAAGAGACTAATGTGCTTGTCGAACCCCAAGGTTTAACCATCAGGTCATCAAATAAGAGTGTGGGAGCCTCCTTCTCCTCCCGTGGCACCATAATAAACAACCCCTTTACCCAATCATCCCTATGTGTGTTGGCTTCCATATGTATGTGGGGTGAAGGAAAGTGAAACAACTCTTGGAAACAATTATCCATCAATCTTGTGGTTGGATCAACCGAAATGAAATCATGTGACTCCTCCACAACTATGCAACTTCCTTCATGAGGAAACTCTTAATATATTTGGAAATGAACAGGTGCTTGGCCTCCATCTTGCTTAACTCCAAAATATCCAAGAACATGCAAATCAGATTGTACTTCATGTTCCCAATGCACACAAGTACCAAAGATCAAAACATTGTTGTTCAAATGATCAGGGTGAAAGTACCATGTCCAATCACAAAAAGGGTAGGCATCATCAAAATTCCATGGGTTCCCATGCTTCTCACAAAAAGTGTAAAATGTATCAAATAATTCTCCATAGATGTAAGAAGGAATATCACTCATGTGTCTTCTTGTCCAAACAGGAAAGAAGAGACACTCCAACCCAATGGTTCAAATGGAAAGCAAGGTGATTCCCCATGTGAAGACTCCCAATGGCTCAACTCTCTGCCACTGGTCAAAGTATGCATGCTATCATAATATGTTGCACTCAATGAAGTCAAATGGGAACCATATGCACATTTATGTGAGGTGGCATCAAAGATAGGCATGATATTCCTCTGCAACTGCTGGGTAGGAATTGGTTCCATCATTAAAGCAGCTAGAGCGAATGTGGGAGCCTTCTGCTCCTCTTCAGGAACCATGAAAAAGAAATTCTTTACCCAAAATTCATCCCCAAATGACATGGAAGAAGTAGAAGGGTATCATGTAGGATCATGGACCAAAATATCATCTCTACAAACCCCATCCATCAATATAATGGATGTGTCAAATCCATCCAAGACTGGTCCATCAAATATGAGCTCTTCTGTTTCCTCAATGGAGGAATGAATCACTCAAGGAAAAAGCTTAGTTTCGCTCTGGGGAATGGTATGTGCTTGGAACCCATCATCTGCATTCCAAATATCCTCGATCACATGTATGATGTCATGCACCTCATGAACCACCATCTCATGAGGTTCCCCTGTAGAACTCCGAGTACAACCAGCCATAAGAGACTGGTTGATTGGAATGAGTGATTTTTGCAACTTTTTGTGAAGTTTCCTTATCTCCATCTTGGATTCCAAGAGGGAACTTTGAGTGCTTATCAATGAATCTTGGGTGGCCATCAACTCATCATTGATTTTGCAGATCTCTTCATCATACTTCAAGGATGCTCCATGCAACATATGCACAAGCTCATGCAAATAATTTATGATAGAAAGCATGTGTAAAAAATTACCTTGGATTGTAGACATTGCTTTCTGAATATTCTCCATGGCTTCAAGGAAAGATGAATATTCCAATGAAGCAACTCTCTAGGAATACTATTACACTGAAACATGTGTGTCATGGAGAATATGTAAGTCCTCCTTGATATTTCTTTCACTCATCTTGAGTGGAATTTCAAAAGGATAAGGTTGAGAATGAAGCTCCTCATCATCTACCAATGGATCAAACTCTTGAAGCTCATGTGGTGATAGTGAGATCGATCCTGGGACTTCTTCCTTGACTCCAAGGAGGTCATCTTCTTCAGTATTAGGGGAACTTGTACTTGCAACAACCTAATCAAGTGGTATCTCTATGTCACCAACATAGAGAGATGGACATCCATCATAAGATGTCTCCTCAAAACTTAGGCACCCATCAATAGTTACCTCATCACAGCATCCATCAGTAGATGCTTCTTCAGAACTTGAGAAACCATTTGTAGATGCATATTCTTGGAATCCATTAGTAGCTACTCTATGATACAAAATTTGTTGATCCTTGAAAAAACTGGTGGTGGCTTCTTTATGCTTATTACCTTTGGAATATTTTCTTGAAGAAAACCCAAACAGTATCATAATGCTTGAAGACGCAAAGGGATTTCTTGAATATTCACCTTTGGTTTCTTATTCTTCTTCTTCTTTTCTCATAGAGGAAGAAAAACTTGGTTCCTCTATGGGTGGCTTGCTGCTCTCTATTGAATCCAAATCTTCATCCTTGATCTCAAATCCAAATCTGCAATAAAAGTAATCTTTGAAAGAAATGGCCTTACCAATCTCTTCTCCCAAAGCTAGATACTCCCGGTAGTGGTGGGGCAAGTTTTCAATTGCAGATATCATCTCTGCCAAATAAAAACACTCGATCGTTATGAATTCTATAATTCTTGAGCATTATATAAATACATAATGCTCAAGTGTTATGGATTCGACAATGCTCGAGCGTTATAGAAATACATCACGGTCGAGCGTTATGAATTTGACAACACTCAAGCATTACATATTCTAATAACGCTTGAGCGTTATGTATTCTATAACGATTGAGTTTTATTGGAATACATAATGCTCGAGAGTTCTTGTTAATATATTAAAATCCTAGAACATGCCACAACAACCATTCTGCACTTTGTGTCCACTATTCACCACAATGACAATCGAGGTCAACCAAAAAGATCGAGCATTCAGGGTTGCTAACTTGGAATTGGAGGGTGAATTCGAAGAGCAAGGGGGATTGGAAATATAGGAATCCAAATATTCAATGTTTTCTCATTTTGTTAATAAAAATTTAACTTTTTATATTTCCCTAAATTAAAAATCCAAGTAAATGAAAAATCCAAAACTAAAATTTTTCAAAATTGTTAAAACATATGGAAATTCCTCCATAGCATCAATATCCTTAATGAATTTTTCATCCACCTAGGAAATAATGGATTTGAGTCCCAACACCAAATTTTCCTCAATATTTTCTCCACATCTATTGCAAATTTGAAAAGAAAAGCCATCCACCCTTTGGCTAGGAGGAGGAACTATGGACTATAACCTAGGCTTGGTTTCTAGACTTGACTCAACCAAACCCTATGGTTTTTTCCCACACATTATTTTACCATAAAAATGTCCAACCAGTTCTTGTGAAGCCAACCCAATGGCTTCATGGATTTTACATCATCCCCCAAAACCTAAGGGACTAGGTTCCCCTCCTTGCAGACACACCACTTACCTTGTTGCAAAGATGAACTACCACATCTTTTTTGACCTCCACCACCAAGAAACTCAATCAATGGATTTCGGTCTTCATCCCTATCAACTGATAAGAGCTTTACTTCATGGAACAAGCGTAGATCAACTCTCACATTCAAAATATTTCCCCTTCTTAATGATGCAGAAGGCTTCACCACCAAATCTTCTTATCATACACTAGATTCTGAGCAAGGAAAGGGCCATGAACATGATATGAATTAGATATAAAGGAGAAATTTCTGAAGGTAGAGGATGACGAACAACATATTCTCCAATACCTAGGCTATAGAAAGGTGTACATAAAGTGATTTTAAGGCCCCCATTGTCTTGATCATTCAATATTAATTGAATTCGTCTATCAATGCATGATGTACAATATATTGCATATTTTATCTTGAGTTTCCACTTGTTCCTGTGATGATTTATCTCTTCCACAAATCGACAAAATTATGCTATTGAAATTTATATAATTACATTTTAAGCAATATTTCTTCTCTTACATTTATTGCATTGATCAAGTAACATCTCACCATTTTGTTATGAAAACATGATCTCAATGGAACAAACTAATAATATCTTTCAATAGTTCAATGAACTCATTACATGAATGCTAATTTGATGTCTAATTTAAAATTGTGGTTTTTTCAACTCCAACCCATTGATGAAGATTATGGTTGCAAGGAAAAAAAAAGTTAACAAAATAAGTCAAAATAAGTTTGAATAACCTCTGTCATGTAAAACATGCTACGCATATCATCAATTCAAGCCTATGAAATTTTCACAAACTAAGAGGAAGTCTAATAAATGCTACACATTTCATCAATGCTACCATATTTCATCAAAAGATAAGCACATGAGCATCTATGAAGTTCGGTTGAAGTGTGCTACTCTAGCATGCTAAAAACAATGTCAAAGTATCAAGTACAATGGCAAGGAATGCATGAAATAAAGTTTAATAAAATCCATTGAGCCTTCATGTACATAAGGTCAAATATACAACAAATATACCCTAGTTTGTTCCAATATGCTAACCAATAGATGGTCATGAATTCACTTTCATAAAATTGTTGAAAATATAAACCCTAGCCTTACTAAACCCTAGTATGTAAGACCCTGGTTTGTGCTTTACCTCTTTCATATGTCCATTTTCCACTTGTCATAATTCTAATTCATGTTTGAACATCCTTTCGTTATTTAGGGTCTTTAACATACCTCGAACCATGAGTAATTGCAAAAAATATCTCAATGGTGAAACATGGATCTAAATATGTTGGATGTGCATACAAAAATGTGTAATGCAAAAGTAATCACATAGAATCCATGGAAAATGAAATACCTAACTAGTTTAATGATCTTTCTTGATAATGTTGTTTTGATGAAGGAAAATAATATGGTCATGGTCCTATGTTTGTAAAAAGGATGGATTATCCTCATATGAAAATGTATTTAAAATTGAATGTATTTGATTGATACAAATGATGATCTAATGGTAGTTCATTATGATAAGGCAAGTATTCCCTCATAACTTGATGGCAAAGGTTCATGGTAAACCAAAATCCACTTGTCATGGAAAATAAAATTTGTGGTCGGTGGGAAACCACTTGATGTAATGAATGGGAAAAACCGTTAGAGGAATGTAATGGTTGAGAGTAACTTAGTGGAACACATAATCCCTTTACCCAGATAAGAACCTCACAAACATAAAGGATGCACATAGTTGATACACCTAAGTGATGCACCTGTGTGGCACACATAAATGAAATTGACATTTTCCATGATGAATTTGACCTAACAAATATAACAAGGATCAGAGGGATATCATCGATGAAAAATTGCCTCCATTTTTTATTTGGAACTTTGAATTCTTAAAAATGACATTAATTACTTAAACACATATAGTGGAACACTAAGGAGATGTTAAATGATGTGGCACAACAAGGACATAAAAATATACCAAGGGTGCAATGTGGTAGGTTTGAGTGCCACTCTTTGAATGTCTAGTTCTAGAATCAAAATCAAAATTTTGCAAAGTTGACCCCTTTTTGCAAAAACTGCACAGACCCTTACTGAGTGAAACCCTAGTTTCCAAAATTGACCTAAAATATGACACTTGGGCCATGTAACCAAAGGAGAGGTGCATCCCTTGCACTATATCGATGTCCTTAATCCAACGAATTCGACAATGGTCATCATTCTATGGCTCATTCCAACTCGCATCCCAAAGGATTTCACAGACACTTGCTGGATACCTACCAGGGGCATAGAATTCCAATTGTGCAACAAAACCTGGGAGGTCCTGCAAGTGTGTCTAGGAAGGTTCCAAGTGGGAATGCTAGCCATAAGTTATCGGTCGAGGATTTTGCAAAGTTGACCCCTTTGTGCAAAAATTACATAGTCACTTACTGAGAAAAACTGTAGTTTCCAAAATCGACCAAAAATATGACACTTGGGCTATGGACCCAGAGGAGAGGGGCACCCCTAGCACTATCCCGATGTCTTGAATCCAACAGAGTTGATGGTTTTTCAATCCGAACCATGTTCATCATTCTATGGATCTTTCTAACTCGCATCCCGAAGGATTTCTTCAAAAAATGGATGAAGGAAGTGTGTTCACTAATGAGACTGGATGATGACAAAAAAATTGATGACAACATTAAGATGGATGAAATGTTTTTTTATGAAAAAATTAATATGGATGAAGTGGTTATGGAAGATCATGCACTGATGATTCATGTCCATGGTAGGAAGCTTGGTGAGAGTTCACTTGTTCAACTAAATTGGGGCATTTCCACACAAGTTGAACACTTTAATAAATCCCTCACACGAATGAATCACATATCGATTCACTAATGTATGGTGAAGGTCGAATTTGGGAAACAATGATGATGAATAATTGATAGTAGCGATTGGTCAATGATAGTTAGTGGCTACAAACTAGGGTTTCTAGGATTTTGAACACAAAGAAGGCTCTAGGCTATAAACTAGGGTTTCTAAGGTTTAGAATTCAAATTAGGGTTTAGGATACAAAATAGGGTTTCTAGGCTAGGGTTTAGAATACAAACTATGGCTTCTTGGACTCTTGTGCATATTTGTAGCACAATGGTTTAGATACAAATGGATGCACATGAATATATGAAGTTTTTTTGGCATGCATATGTTAGGATTAGGTTGCTATTGTTTTTTTGGCATGCATATATATTAGGATTAGGACTAGGTTTTTTTGCATGGTTTAGATTTATATTGTTATGTATTAGGTTGCTAAGGTTATATTTATGTTTCTAGGGTAGACAAGATTTCTAAGGCTAGATTAGGTTTCTAGGTTTCTAAATTAGGTATCTAACAATTATATTTGTGTGGATGATGGATGAGAATCTTATGGTGAAAAAGGGGATGGTGATGGTTACAACATGGGTAGGAAGAGCATAGTGGTGATGTTCATGGTGGCATGGTGATGGCGACAACGTCCATGGTGTTAGTTTTTCATCATTTAATTCAATATGATCTAGCATCTTAACTGAGAGAACAACATTTACAACATATCAAACATAAGAGACAAGAGACACAAAGCATTTCACCGAGGAAAACCAAGAAGGTGAAAAACCCCGCAACTTCCTCAGAGATAGAATGAGCACCAATACAAAGATCACAAAGATCAAACCCCAAAACAAGAGATAGTATCCTAGCAGATACTTATCCTCCACTTGTGCGTACTCCTCCTCTCTCTCACTAATGCAAAGTGAGTGAGTGAGTGGATGAATAGAATGAGAGAGTCACACTCTCTATTTATACAATGACTTGACATTCCTTTAACCCTAATTGGGCCGACCTCCCTTAGGAGAGTCTAATAACCCATTACCACTTGTCACTGGGCCGACCCCAGTAGGGTGGTCCAATAACCCTTTGACCCACACTGGGATGACCCCTCCAAGGTGGTCTAATAACCCATCAAATATAACTTGCGACACTTGCAAATACAAATGACGACACTTCCAACTGGAGGAATAATACATCTCCGTTGGGGATACAACAAAGTACAAATGTAATACATACAATATACAAGTGAATATCTTCCAAAGTTACAAATACATCAACACTCCCTCTTAACTAGGAAGGTATTCTCTGACATAGGTCATCAATACATATCGGCATAAGTCTTCAATACTAGAGCTAGATCATCGTCACTGGATCACTGGAGCATCATCGTCACTGCTATTGTACTCTTCATCTCGATCACTGGTGCTATATCTCAATTCTTCTCATCATAGGAAGTTCTACAGAGCCAACCCTTTTTCATGCTGGATGTAGGCCTAGCCTCCTGTAGGTATTCATCATCTCTGCAAGCTGGGAATCTTCTGGAATCCTTGGGGCTGACTACGTGCATCAACAAAACCTCAAAAGAGCATCCCAGGACTGATTACGAGCTTAATGCTCAACCTATCAGATCTCGCAGGGAAATATTACATGTGACCACCACAAAACATTAAAAGAGCATCCCAAGAACCTTTATGTTCCTAACACAACCGATAAGATCTCTAAAGAGCATCCCAGGACTTTTACGTGCTTTGCACAACCTATCGGATCTTTAGGACTGATTACATGTGGTCTGGAAAAACCTCAAAAGAGCATCCTAGGACTAATTATGAGCTTACTACTCAACCTATCGGATCTCCTAGGGAGCTATTACATGCCATCGATAAAACCTCGAAAGATCATTTTACAGATCTCCCAGGGAACTGTTATATGCCATAGGCAAGACCTCGCAAGAGTATCTACAAATCTCCCAGGGCAATAGTATATGTCCCGGACAAAACCTCGAAAGAGCATTTGCCAGATCTCCTAGGGAAGTATTATATGCTGTAGGAAAAACCTCGCAAGAGTATATGCAAATATCCTAGAGAAATATTATATGTCCCTCCAAGAAAAACCTTGAAAGATCATTTTCCAGATCTCCCAGGGAGCTATTATATGCCATAGGAAAAACCTCGCAAGTGTATATGCAAATCTCCCAGGGAAATATTATATGCTTACCGTACAACCTGTCCATGGCCATGGAGTATCATCCTGATACTCATGATCAAACTGATCATCCTCGCACGGAGCATCGTCCTGATGCTCATGATCATACTAATCATCATCATACAGTGCATCATCTTGATGCACATCATCATCACATGATCCTCCTCATCATCATCATAGCATCGTCCTGATGCTCATCACACATGATCAACCTGATCATCATAGCAACATCCAGAGGATCGTCCTGATGCTCATCACACAACTCTTACATCCAGAGCCATGGGAAGGATCCTCCTACCACAATGCTTGGAATGGCTCCTGCAAATGTGTCCCATCACTTCCTCCTCGAAGTATCTTCTATCTGAAAAACACCAAGCCTCTCTCTGAAGTACTCGAAATTCACTTTGGCTAGTGGTTTGGTCAACACATCTGCAATCTTCTCATCCATCACAACATACTGGATCTTCACTAATCCTCTCTGCACCATATCCCTGATATAGGGATATTTGATCTCGATGTGCTTCTACTTGTCATGAAACACTGAGTTCTCTGACAACTTCACACAACTTTGGTTGTCACAATAGATACAAGTAGCATCCAACTGGAGATAAAATAAATTAGACAGTAGCTTCCTTATCCATACTGCCTCACAACTAGCCGAACAAGTTGCAACATACTCTGCTTCGGCTGTACTTAGTGCTTTGTAGGATTGCTTCCTGCTAAACCAAGAGATCGCACCTGATCCCATACTGAAGCAACACCCTAAAGTGCTCTTCCTATATGTAGAACTACCTACCCAATTTGAATCAACATAACCCTCCAGGTTAAACTTTTGATTCACATCATACTTGATGCTATAATCAACCGTACCCTTCAGGTACCTCAGAATATGCTTTACAGCAATCAGGTGAACATGTCTAGGATCTGTCAGGAACTGGCTCAAGGTGTTCACCACAAAGTAAATATCTGGTCTCATGTTCATCAAGTACATCAAGGACCCAATCATCTGACGATACATCGTGGCATCAATTGATTCTAATGAATCATCACTCAATAGATTCAAGTTCGACTCCATAGGTGTGGCCATGGCCTTGCAGTCCATCATCCTGAACCACTTCAGGATCTCTACTACATACTTCCCTTGTCCATGGAAGATTCCATCTGCACTCTGCCACACCTCTATACCTAGAAAATAATGCATCATACCCAAGTCTTTCATCTCGAACTCGGAAGCAAGCTTCCTCTTCGTGTCGGCAATCAACCTATCCTCTCCTGTTACAAATAGGTCATCCACATACATTAGGAGTATCACTGGTTTTCTTTCCTCGACCTTGTAGTAAAGGTTGGAATCCACTTTACTCTTGGTAAAGCCCAAGTTTGTCTGGAAGTTGTATCTCCTTCCGTACCATGTCCTCGGTGCTTGTTTCAATCCATACAAGGATTTCTTTAACTTGCACACATATGACTCCCTATCATGTGTCTCAAAACCGAGTGGATGCTCCACATACACTTCCTCTTCGACTACACCATTCAAGAAAGTTGTCTTGACATCCATTTGGTGTATCTTCCACTTCATCACTGCAGCTAGAGCAAGTATTGTTTTGATGTAAGTGTATCTGGCTACAGGTGCAAACGTTTCTTCATAATCTATCCCTTCTTTATGGGAGAAGCCACGAGCCATAAACCTTGCCTTGTATTTCTCTATGCTACCCTCTACAACATGCTTGATCTTGTAGATCCACTTGGAATTCACAACAGACTTCCCTTCTGGTCTCAGGACCACATCATAGAAATCATTTTTCATGATCGACTGGTACTCATCGATCATGGCATCCTTCCATTACTGCATTCAGATCCTGGGAACTTTAGATTCTTCAATATCTTCAATAGATAGTTTTCTTGAACTTTGTTGCTGGAACAAATGTTGTTTTCCTTCTTTTGTAGGTGATTGTATACGATCTTTCCTACAAGTCAAATTCAATTGCATGATTAGAAACATCTCATAGTTTTCAAAACAAAATATTACACATAAGAACATATGTCATACATTCATGCAATTATCTTAGCCAATGCTTCAATACAACATTCATCCATATCCCGTATTCATACGGTAACTTTCTAGATGCCTTCCATCTCTACCAGAACATTGTTTAAGAGTGTGCAGAACTCCCATTACTATATTAGTAGTATCTTGTTCATAAATGCAACTTTTCTAAAATGCATAATATACCTCCTAAATATAGGAACATAAGTATGTACATGACTAAACAACATCATTTAAGTAATCATATATACAAGAAATTCAAATACTTATCTTTGTTTGGTTGTTGGGTGGACTCCCTCTCAATCTTTGCTTCCTTGCAGGAACTACTGGAGTTGTAATGTCCCCATCTTGACCTTATTGCATTAATATTGTAAATGATGTAAATATTGTTATTTAGTCATGGTGAGGAGCTCAAGGCCAAGGCCCTGCCATTGATTTATCGTTCTATGTATCGACAATTAGAATAGATGCATATGGTTCTTGTGCTAGCTGTGCACAATGTAAATTCGGACATCATGTAAATATGCAATTTTAATGAAAAACCCACAACCAACTATGCAATGCAACAAAGAGATGGGGCATGATCTTATAGGGAATAGGGAGGAAAAATAACCAAACCCTTGAGCCAATGGAGTCAATGAGAAAACCCATGAAATCCCAACTACCCATTTTGGCTTATGCCCCAATCATTAAATTCTTCCAAGAGTTGGTTGAGGCAGTTAATGCCTTGGGAATGATGAGGTATGGTATCCAATTTCAGGTATGGGCAAGCTATCAATCTGGGAACTCGAATTTTTGCTCGCAAGGCAAGAAATCACCCACGTCTTTCCTTCCCAAGCCATTCTGAACCACGGTCTTTTCCTCTCTCACGCAGCCTGGGGTGAACTAGGGTTTTCCTTCACGTTTTCACCATTTCTCTGCATTCTTCCATGCCTGGGAACTCGTTTTTGGTTAGCACAGTGGCTGGGAGAAGAGAACCATGATTTTCTGGGGTTATAGAGGTCGTTTCTGCCCATGAAATTCCCATGGACGTTTTTTTGAAAATGATTATGCTCCTGGGGTTGTTTTCCCATTTTCCAATTTTCGTTTTGGGATTTCCCACGTTTTTCTGAAATGGTTGAAATCCCATCGTTGGGCATCCTACTGCAAAAATGCCCAGCACTTGCATTTCTGGCTGTTATTTCCCTCCCTGTTTAGTTTGAACCTGTGAGCAGGAGATTCAGGAGTGGAAGAGGATAGATTTGGCTTGATGAGCCCAATGAAGTATCCATAGCTCAATGGTTGAGCCACTAGCCTAGTAATTCACCTCTTTCCATCTCTTAGCAGCCTGAGAAACCCCACCGCTGATTGGTTTGGATGATTCTGGTGTATCTTTGGCTATGTGAGAGCTTGCTTTCCCCTTTTCCTTGTGGAGATCATGCCCAGCTCGGGGGTGGCAGTGGTGCTGAGAGATTGAGGAGCACACTAGCCTACGGTTGGGTGGAACATTGCAGAAGCGTAGCTGGTTGCTCAGGGACTACTTGGTTAAGATAAGTATTCTCATTTGCTAATTTGATATTGCTTAATTGATGAATGACATGAAAATATGGAATGTATGATGGATTTGTAATGGAATTAAATTCTTTTGTGTTTTCAAGATTTTATGCATTTGGATATCTCCATCTACAATTTATATGAATGCTTATTTGATTAAGTATGGGACTAGATATCTAGTATTATTGTTAGTGTCCTCTCCATAGCCATGTAGGATAGGAGGGACATTACAGGAGTGTGCTACCTCTTGATCTTTGCTTCCTTGCAGGAACTACTGGAGTGTTCTCCCTCTTGATCTTTGATTCCTAGATTGTCTATCTTTGAACTTATATCCATCCTGGACCACTGTGCATGCTTAAGTGTGCACTAGTGTCATCATTGTGTCATCCTCAAGATCTCATGCATAATCATACATTCATTAGTATAATCTCGATACTATCAAAACATTATGATTCTAAATAATCTTAAACGTGTATGGTCATGATTATTTCATATACATGTTGTTAGTACCAGAATTTGTTCCTAGACTACAGAGGGACAAGCCAACACCATCTCAACAATCTCAAGATAAAAATGAAATACGTTTTTCTTGGTTTAGGGTTTAATGGTTTAAAGGTTTCAATTTCAAGAAAGTAGAAAGGAAATCAAACTTTAACAAGTTACTAAATCATGTCATGCACTAAAGAACTAAAATCATAAATCTTAAAAAGAAGACATAAACTATCATATTCATAATCACACATACTGGTTTTCATCTACAACACATTAGCATTCACTGTATTAAAACATTAAAACAGAAAATGAATTCATATGTTGAATGATCAAACAGTATAAAATGGCTTATATTACATATGTATTAATCTCAGTTTTCATGACTTACATGAGATTCTTGCAAGCTTTTCATATCACTGTACAATAGCTTCTTGAAACCAAAAAAATCAACCCTGATCCCTCTTCCTTTACTGCTTTTATCCACTTACAAAAAGAGTAGTTTGTAACTACTTTTAGGTTTTAGTCTCAAAACAGTTACATAGTTAGGATCACTACGAGTCTTTAACAAGGTCTCTTAACTAAAAACTTAACTATTTTAAGATTACATATTTAATACAAAATAGGAATGCATTAAAAACAAACTAGGCACTAAGTAGCCTTTCTGGTAACCTCTACTAACATAGCTATCCCTTCTAGCGCATGAGTCCTTCTGTTATGTTGAGGCTGCTCAGCTTCCAAATATTTGATCTTATCTGAAAAAATCTTGTACTTCTCATTCATACTCTGCACCTGTCTGTTTAAGTCATCAACTTGAGCTTCTGCTTCCCTTTTCCTCTTCAAATCTTTCCTGGCAACAGCAATCAGTTCTTGATAACGAGCATTAACTTCTCCCAAGTCCTCCTTTAAACGCTTATTGGTCTTTGTAAGCCTCTCATTTGACTCATTGAGGAATAATATTTCTGCTTAATGTTGTTCTTGAACCTTTCTAATATTTTCAACCTATGAGCATATGTTTACCTCACCTGGCAAGGTAGAATCTTGAGATATGGAAGGTGGTATATCCAACTTTCTGAAGATTAAATCCTCATCATATTTATCTTCTGCTAATCTCTTTGCAATTACAAACTCATCTTGTTCCATCTTAAGAATGATTTCTTCTTCTTCAACCTTGTTTACTTCTTCATATGTCTCTTCCACCTTTGAATCATCATGATGTATGCTCATCTGGTGAGAATTTGATTTATCTTTTTCTCCTTCATATTCATCAGTCGAAGAAATTTGAACTAAGGTTATTTCCTCTGTCTTTTGATTAAATCTTGAACCTTTTTCCATATTATTCTTCATGGATGATCTTGTTCTATACTTCCAAGTTGATTCCTTCAACTGCAAGAGGAGATTTGCATCTGCTTGTAAGTTTTGAACATGCAAACTTTCATTCCTTGTATTTTCTACAGAAGATTGCATGATTGGGTTCTTAGTTATGCCCTGTTCTGATGTAATTTGACCTATGGCATGTTCTGCTGTAACTGGACCTTGAAGTTGTTCAGTAGTAGAATTAATTATCTCCTCCATTCCTTGATTTACTTGACAATGCTCTGGTTCATCTTCAACTGCATTAACCTATTCCTCCTTTTCAAAACTTTTGGGTTTTTCTTGTCACAAAAACTTCTCAGAAATCTCCTCTATAAGAACTCCCTTCTTATCTTTTTTACCTTTCTTTTTAGACCTTTTCTTATCTATGCGCTCATCCTTTTCAACTATAAATCCTGACCAATATATAAAATGCTCCCAGGTCTTCTTTTCCTTCTGTAACACTGTTTGAATGATCAGCTTTATAAGTCCATGATGGAATATAGATCGCCTTGTCTGCCTAGGATTCTCTTTCACCTTATTTGACATTTTTTGGATGCTCTTATACAAGAAGTAGGGAAATTTTACTTTACAGCGCTATTTAAGATGCATCAAAAACCTGGCGTGGTATTTGAAAACCTGACCTCACATGTAATGTAAGCTTGTATGATGCCAAGTACCTCCCTCCATTATGGTTAAAAACTGGTTATATGAACTCTATTTCTCCAATTTAAACTTTCATTACTTGGTAACAAGAAAGGATTTGGGTCAAATTTGAAAGGAACTTTTTTGAACCACAATTCCCCGTCCATGGCGAGACCAGTAGCTTCAAAAATTAGGGCTTGCGTGAGCTGAAATCTTAAGGTTTTGAACTTAATATTTTCAGTCAAATTCTTTACAAAGTAAATCGAAACTTCTTCATCAAACCCATTAATTTTCTTGAATAAATTGAACCATCCGGTTGCTTTAAACACATCTGCACATTTCGGGAATTTCACAACCCACTGCGTGTCCATCGGCTCTACCCTTTTTAATTCACCACTTCTTCACATCTCACAACTATAAATTTCTTAATCGAGCTTTTGAGAAAAATGCAGATGACAAATGTTCAAAGATTAAAACACTAACCACGTTCAGTAACAGGTGTCCTCAGCTTTGCATTTCGCGATCCCCAAATTGATTTGTGGCAATTCAAACCCCGATTTTTCTTAATGATAGAATGTAATGGAACTTGAAACTTTCATAATTCTTTAACATGTGTTTTAGAATCTCAAACCATCATAACATAACCTGTCGAGTCATCATAACTCAAACTAACCATTACCAAGCATCAATAACCATGATTTTTCATCATATTGGATTCTTGTAGCGCATTAGGGGTTTGTTTTACAGTTTGGGCTACCAGAATATTTTGATATATCAAATTGTACAAATGCTCTTAGGATAAATGCTAAACTTTTCATTATAATCTTTATAATAAAGCTAAAAGAGTATAGTTGAAAACTTTGAGAAAAATACCATGCTACATAAGCCATTTAAAAGGTTTTGAACTAACGAAAATGAAAGCAATTAAAAATTAAATAAAAATTTTAAAAAAAAAATCAAAATCATTGATTAATAAAAGAAAATAAAGTTCAAACAAACCTAAGGGAAACACATAAAAATGAGAACAATCTTAGCATTAACATCTGGCTCCTGCTGTGGGATGAAAGCCTCCTTGTGAGGTTTCAAGAACTTGTAGACCTTGTGCCTTATTCATTGAGTGATGGAGTCATATGCCAAAACTATGAAACTTTGTCAAACTCTAAACACATACCTCTGAGATGAAAGAATACTGCTACAAGTCAACATACGGAAAATAATCTACATGTTCATATAGCGAGCTTATTCTGTTGTTTACTGCCAAACCATACTTGCTAAAAATAAGCTGCACACTGATAACTGATCCATGATTACACTCTACAAACTGAAACTAAATACATGCATGGAAAACTTATTTATATATAGCTCCTAATCTAACCAGCTCAGTTCTTTGATTAAGTAATATCAGACTGCCAATGTAACCATTTCAATAATTGTCTCATACACTGAATTTCTTCCATGTCATTAATTAGAAAAAAGAAAATTATATACCATGGTAAATCATTATAACATGGAAATTGATACTTATAGCCTATAAATATAAACTTTGATCTGAGAAAGTCCTCTAAATACATTGCTACTGAGTCATAGAAATCATGAATAACTATCTCTTTTGTAACCCCTTCTTCATTGAGAAACTCAAAATAATTATTTATGGGATCATCATTAAAGAATACCTTAGAAAAAATATTATCTTCCTTCTAAAACTCTGAGAATGAAACAAGAAAAGACTGAGCACTGCTCCCACAGTCTCTGAAATTGTGAATTGAAATTTGCTCCTGATGAAAATTCTCAATGTTTTCTCCAAATTTTGATTTATAGCAGTTATATACTAGTTCTATATTAGTAGCATCAACGCATGCTGATATACAAATCTGCTCTTTCATATCAGACTCTACTTCTAAGTCACAATTGTCATATAGAGGGCTTGATTTTTTATGGATCATAAATTCGTTGACCTCAAGAAACTTTTGATTAAGAATTCCAGGAAAATGGTGAGTTTCTTTTTCTTGACCTTAAAAATTAGTTTCTTTATAATCATCATATAGAGGAGGGTTCATATATAATGTTGTGTGCGCTAATGAAAATTCATGTTCCTCAAAATTGTATGGATATTGATCATACTTAGGTTTATTTGCTGAGATTTTTGGAAATTTTTCAACACCTTCAAGAGAAAGACAAGACCTATGTTCAATTAAGACTTCAGTCGGATTAACATACAAGGAAAGCATTGTGCTTTCTTGATATTCCTCATGAATATGATCAAAACTTCCATCTTCTTTAGTTACTTTTGAAAAAACAGTCTCCTCATGCTTTGTCCAAGATTCTTCATTTCAAGCATGATCTTCATCATAAGAATGATCTTCAAAATGATTTAAAACAATAGTTTCTTCAACAAAAGGTTGATCTTCACAAGGGTTTTCAATAACAAACGTTGCATGATAATGATGTATTGAATCTTGAAAACTATCAAATACCTCCTGAAATTCATTATTTTGAACTATTTCTTCATAAATTTCATTAGTAAGGCTATCCTGATCATTACTGCTAACAGATTTCTTAGATTCAAATTGCTCACAATAATCCTCTAAAAGGACATCAGCAGGATAAATCATCTTACAATATGAGTGAAAGACAACATGAAAATCTTTTAATGAAGAGATGCTAGAGACGGGAAGAGACCTGTACCACTGTCTAGCCTTTCCTTCCAAAGAGTACATAAACATTTTCAACAATACATCCTCGTGATGAATATCGAGCTAGTCCATGTATTGATTCAATCAAGTGTTGTGCCGGATGGTCATGATCATCTCCTCTAAATCTTCGAAGGAAGTCTCCCCATTCATCCATAGTGGGCACATCATTTGGAAATCATGGAATATCAACAAAACAAAAAGGAGCAAACCTCTGTTCCAACATAGCAACAAAAGACTTTGACATTCTGAAGGTGTGAAGTTGCTTCTGAATTTTTCAAACATGGAGTCGCCAACAAATCCTTCCCCTGTGGAGTCACCTGGTGAAAAACCTGTAGTCTGAATTTTTTTTTGATCCTGTTCAGCTCAAAACCAGAACAATAAAAATACCCTAGGGAAGATATGCTTCACTTCCGTCCCCGAAAATGGCGCCAAAGATGTTAGTGCCAGAATTTGTTCCTAGACTACAGAGGGACAATCCAGCACCATCTCAACAATCTCAAGATAAAAATGAAATATGTTTTTCTTGGTTTAGGGTTTAATGGTTTGAAGGTTTCAATTTCAAGAAAGTAGAAAGGAAATCAAACTTTAACAAGTTACTAAATCATGTCATGCATTGAAGAACTGAAATCATAAATCTTAAAAAGAAGACATAAACCATCATATTCATAATCACACATTCTGGTTTTCATCTACAACACATAAGCATTCACTGTATTAAAACATTAAAACAGAAAATGAATTCATATGTTGAATGATCAAACTGATCAGAAACAAAAACTCAATCAAACAGTATAAAATGGCTTATATCACATATGTATTAATCTCAGTTTTCATGACTTACATGAGAGTCTTGCAAGCTTTTCATATCACTGTACAATAGCTCTGTTAGCACTCAGATTTTATCCCGGTTGTAAAAGAATAACACCTAAGGTAACTTATTTTAAACTAAAATTTAGGTAGAAAACTTAGCCATTTTTTCCACCAGAGAGGGCTCTCTCACAAGATATATGTAAAGGATAAAAATATATAGAAACGCGCTCAAATTTCTCAAAAATGATTTACTTGGTTGAAAAGGAAACAAGAAACATTGGGCATGGAGTCAACTTTCAAATATTTAACATGCCAGCAAGAGATTAACACCAAATAGATTTTCACAGAGGCAAGATAGCAACCATATCATAGTCAATTTGATTTTGTAGGTGGTATAGGAAGAAATAATGACAATCCATCAACAATAGGTATCTAACTAGGATGAATCCATTGTCAACTTTGGAGAAATAATGGATACTTAAATGCGATAAAACGAGGCATAACCAGTATGAATCCCGATTTATTTCAAACGTTCATTTAAGCATAGAAGAAGAACATAATGGAAGATATAACAAAGAAAGTAGACATGCACATATAGAGATAAGGGAAAAGACAAACTATAAAAATGATCAACACATGAATCTCTGGTCTCAAAAGATAGGTATTTCCAATGTACGGCCTTTTATTATTCTATCAAAATCTGACTTCAAAACTTATTGTCTCTCAAAGAGTTTCCAACCCTTTAAAAAATGATTCTCATTGTCTTTTATACAAAATTTGAAAGAAGCTCGACATAACCGCTTCTTTTAACTAGTAACTGAAAATGTCTTAACTCGAAAGATAACTGTCTTTAAACAATATTACAAATTTTTAAAATAAAAACATCATTTTTGCCACTTGGCAAGAGTTCTAAATGTATCTTCATGAATGAACAGAATATCTTGTCCTTCCATATTTATCCACATAGTTCTATTGGTTGACCGTGGGTAAATCATAACTGGTCATTTCCTTCACCAAGACTCGCATTTCAAGGTGACCTGCATAAGAAACAAGAGGAAGATTCTCACAGATTGAGATCAACATATTTAAAATTTCAAAGTCCTCCACAAATTTCTCCATTAAAATCTTTCCAGTAAGCATATGATCCAAATGCTGAAATTTTTTGTGATCCATTCTTATGTCAAACAATAACCTCTTATATTCATTTGGAGGAATCAATTCATGCTTTTCATCCCAAAAAGCAGGGAATCCTTTGTTTATTAATTTTTCAAATCACTTCTTAAACCTTATTACTTCCTCTCGTATATCTCCAGCTTTAACTTCAATATTTTCAACATGTGAATACTTTCCCAAAATTCTTCTAGCCCATGTAATGACTAAAATTCTATTAATTATATTCATTGATGTCAGATCTGCTTCAATTAAACTATTTAGGAAAGTTATTGCCCTTTGTGCTATTTCCTTTGGCTTTCTGTTTAAATTCTCTCTGACTACTCTGCAACTTTCAAAAGCATCTTTGGCCACTTTTTCTTTGATTCTCATATAATCAAGATAAGGTCTCAATTTTTCAACTTCCTTTATAATTTGATCCCATACCACATGCTTGCAACCCTGCATTGTAGCTTGCCCTGTTACATGAGCTGCCAAACCTTTATTATTATCAGACAATTCCTGATTCCTTGCTTGCAAGGTTTTAATTTCCTTATCCTTTGTCTCATTTTCTTCTTTTAGCTTCTGTATTCCAATTTTCAATTCTTTAGTCTCGACATCTTTTAGACTTACCTGGGACATGGCTTGTAATTGACTATCCAATCAAGATTTATCTTCATCTGTACCTGCATGTACCTGTTGCTGACCTAATTCTGCTAACTTTTTCTTTATTTCTTCCAATTTCTCTTCCAAACAAATATTCTATATTTCCCAATGAACTTTTTCTTCGGTGAGCTTCAACATTTTTGCAGTAATATCTTTTACTTCATTTGACAACTCTTCTTTTTCTTTTTCTAGTACTGTCAATTCGACTCCATGGATAAGCAAAGTGTCTGGGATTTTCAGCTTCCGCCTTAACGTTTGAATTGTGTCATCCGTTTCTTTGAGTGAATTTGCTACTGCATCTCCCTCTTTGTTTATCAAATTTGTTTGCAATCTTTTTATTTGCTGCTGTCGAGACTTATTTTTTGTTTTTTCTTGTCTTAACTGGTTATTTAATTTATCTACTAAAATTTTCAACTTGTCCACCTTTAAGATCGCTCACAAATAATCTGAGTATATAACTTCTCCTGTTTGTCTATGTAATAAGATTTTATCTAGGGCATTGATTTTTGTCAGATCATCTTTCATCTCTGAGATCTTATCTTTGGTAACAACTAAAAATTTTAGAGAATTTTCTTTAACATTTCTGCTAGTAAATAAACTGACTTCTGTGTTGGATATATTCCTAACCTTTAGAAATAATTGACTGGTTTGCCCAGAGGATTCCTGTTTATTTTGACTGTGCTCATTAAATACATCCATCAAATTGTGTGGTTTATTTACATCATCTTCTACCGGGGCTTCTTTAATACTGTACTCATTTACCATGACCTCTAGTATTTTGACTTCGGTTTTTCCTTCCTCTTCTGAAACTGCCATTAACTCTTATCGCTCATCCATTTTTAACTTTTTCCCTTTTTCTGCTTCTTCACTTTCAATGTTGACTACATCTTGTATGGGCCTTTTAAACCCTACCATTGCAATATTCATCGTGCTTTCTGCCCCTGCTGTCGTATCTGTCAATATCATTTCTTTATCTTGAGAATCTAGAATGATTTCTTTTTTATAATCCAACCAATTTGCTCTATCAGACATTCCTTCTATCACCTAATGATTCAACGCTTTAATGCGATGATCCATTCTCCGTTTTGATATTATGTTTAACGGATCATATTCGATAGCCAGGTCTAATTCAATATCTTTCAATAATTTTTCTATATAAATAGCAGCGTTTTTGTTCTTCACTGTGAATGGGCCAAGTGTGAACGGATACTTGATATCTGTTGCTTGTTTGAAAAGCAAGAAGTTATTATCTTCAACAATTAATTTCTGCCTAAGGAACTCCAAGGTGAAAACCCTTAAGGTAGAAACACCGGTAAAACATAGGGTTTATATTTGAAACCATATAACCTAATCACTGTACTATCAAGAACCAATCCCCTACAGTGTACTCTGCACTTAATTGCATACTTACTTGCATCTTTGGTAATACTCTATGCAATCTTTCACCAAAAATCATTTTGTAAATTTCTGAGAGCATATAATTTATGTAATTAAACATATTATTTTCCAATAACTTTGTGAAAATGATCTCAGAGAATTGTAATTCTTCGTGACTGGCCATCATGATCATTTTCATCAAAAATGACTGAAATCTGAAATGTCTAAGAGTGGGAAAATTGACCATCTGGTAATGGAACTTTCCAGCCAAGAATTCTTCGAAGTTAAGTCGAGGAATTTGATTTTCATCAATCCCTGGCGGAATTGTACTCATTTTATACAAAAGGCTTAACTGAAACTCAGTTACATACATGTCTGTGTCGAACCCTAGGATTAAAGCCAACAATGTCAGAACCAGCTGTGTATTTTCATCAAATAAAGTGACATCTATAGGGTAAGGGATATCTGAAATGTTTGTTTCTAGTTTAAGACACGTAGACAAGAACTTTTCTCTATTATCTTGAGGGGTTTGACGATAAAACTCAATAACAGAGGTTTCGAAAAAACTTTCAGAATCGAGGGTTTGGGAAAAATTTATTTCTAGGGCTTTGATTATGACGGCAGGCTCTATTTTATAGACGAATTTGGTTTTTCGACCATCTAAAATAGTTCTTTCTTCTCTAGAATAATTATCAACACAAAACAACACAAATTCTGGAAAAGACGGGATTTGGTCTAGGCAGAAGGCTAACAAGGATGACTGGTGGACTCTTTGTATGTCTATACCTTCTTCCAATAACCTAGACAATTTAAGCTTGACCTTAGCGACCGGTAACCTGATTAGGGTATCGTAAATGTCCCCATCTCTATCTTCTAGGGCTTCTTTGGCTTTAAAAACATCTATATCATGCACAGTTTCCATTTAAATTGTTTCTAAAAACAAATTTCCTTTAAAATATGTGAGCCAGGTCACCAGACCCTACCTGTACATACACATCTTTATCCTTCTGTCGCAACTGCCGATCTCCACCGGTATTCAGAGCTCCCAAGAACAACGACACATAGACAAAATGTCGTTATTTGAAAACCCTTTTGTTTTATATAGGCTCTTTTTCTTAACTTTCTTGCAGCTTTCTGAATGTACTTTATTCCCAACCGTTGATCGCATGCTTTTTTAATTTGAGCCGTTAGATCTTGTGCTTCTTTATTCCCCATGGCGGTATCCGCAATCCCGATAATGGTTTTCCTTTTTGGTTTCAACTGTGTGCGGATCAACCATTTTCTGACACTTGTTAAAGTGGTATTATGTCCGCAACCACTCACCATTGTTTGCAAATGAATTTTTTGGTGGTGCGGGGATCCACGATAGCCGTTGATCTTTTCCTTCGTCATTTCCGTCGTTGGAACTTCTCCACAATTTAACCTTTTCAATACTTTCCTTTAGACTATTGCACTTGTGGGTTTTTGCTTTGTTAATTTTTTATTTTTATTATAACCCTTCATCTAACATATCCTTATTAGATTTACTTCTTTTGGGTATTTTGGACAAACTTTTAAGGATTCTTTGAGTATTTCAAGTATGGTGTCAACAACTGGCTCCAACTGGGGATGCTATCCTCCCCGTGAGGTAGCAAAGAACATCGTAGACCAAGTGCCTAATCCATTGGGTTGAATTCAAACTTTTTTGCAAATCAAGCTTCATATCATCATTTTTTATTTTTTTTTTGGATGGTAAAGAAAAATATATACACTGTACAAAATTCTCTTTCACCTCTGTCTTTTAAGAGAGATAATGTTTGAGGTGTCTAGCATTCACTGGTCCCCCAGGAAAGAATTCTCCATTGCAATTTTTAAGGGTGAATGTATTTTCTCCTTGGTATCCTGCAACAATATATGGACCTTTCCACAAATGCTCAAACTTCCCATGGTGATCTTCATTTCTAGAGTCCCACTTCAAAACTAAATCATTTATATGAAAATTCCTTTCTTTAACCTTTCTATCAAAAGTTTTCTTCATTTTCTCCTGATGCATTTGGGTTTTATTGTATGCTTTTTCTCTAACTTCATGTAATTATATCATTTGATTTATCCTCCTCTGCATATGATTTGGCTCTTCTTCAACTTCTTGTAATAATTTCATAACTGGCAAACCCAAAGAAACTTGTAATAATTTCATAACTGGCAAACCCAAAGAAACTTGTAATAATTTCATAACTGGAAAACCCAAAGAAACAGGAAAAATTACCTCTGTGCCATACACCAACTGGAAAGGTGAAGTGCCAATTTCTCTTTTTGTACAGATTCTGTCTGCCCACAAAGCATATTTTAATTTAGTGTGCCAAGCTCTCTTGTTATCCTCTAGCAATTTCTTTATGATTGTCACTAGACTTTTATTTGAAGATTCAGCTAACCCATTTCCTTGTGGATAATAAGCAGTGGAATGATTTAAATGTATGTGATATTTGTGACAAAAATTTATCATTTTTTTTTTATTTGAACGCTGGAGCATTATCTGTCACTATCCTTTTAGGACAACCAAACCTGGATAAGATGTTTTCTTCTAAAAGTTCATTATCACTGTTTCTGTGGTGTTTCTTGTTGGAATGGCCTCAATCCATTTCGTGAAATAATATGTAGTAGTCAGAATCCACTTATTCTACCCTGAGGAATTTGGGTTAATTTCGCCAATGAAATCTAACCCCCATTGTTGAAAAGGTGCCTCAACTGAAATAGGTTTCAAAGGAAATGGTAACAGTTCTCTTTTCCCATCAAAGATTTGACACTCATGACATTTGGTCACTTCTTTATATACATTTGAATACATGTCGGGCCAATAAAAACCAGCTCTAAGAATTTTGTTCACCGTAGCCTTCCATTAATGATGTCCTCCACACATGCCTTTATGAAACTCCACCATAATATGTTGCGCTTCATTCTCTAATAGACAATTCAACAGAATACCTCCTGGATCTTTCCAAAATAAATTCCCATCTAATATGCAGAACTTGGCTGCTTTCAACTTCACTGATCTTGCTCTTGTTTTTTCCATATCTGCAGGTGCTTGAAGATTTTGCAGAACATACACAATGTCTGCATACCAGGGAGATAAAGAGAAGTCTTCAATTAGTTGGCAATTTGGAATGGTCTCTCTTGAAATTTCAGAAAGAAAATTCATACCTAGAGAATCCCAATTTGTCTCCGTCATCATTTTAGCTAGACCTTGGCATTTTATTAGCTTTGTAGGCTTAATGTCGAGATCATATTCCAATAGTACTGCTATCCACTTTGCTCTTTTTCCTTCGGGATCTGGCTGGGTAAGAATATCTTTCACTGCTGCTGATGGAACATGTTCTATTATATGAGAGTGCAATATGTATATCCTGAAATCCTCCAATGCTTTCACTAAAGCATAAGCTTGTTTCTCCATAATGTTATATTTTAATTCTGCATCCCTCAGAATTTTACTGAAAAATGCAATTGGCTGTTCTACACCTTCTTGGTTCTTTTGTAACAATACTCCAGCTACTGTGTGCTCTGATGCATAAGTAAACATAATGAAATCTTTTGAATAATCTAGACTAATTAACACTAGTGCTTCAGTCAATGCCCTTTTAATATCATCAAAAGATTGTCTTGCTTCATCAGTCCATTTAATCTCCTTGTCTTTTCTCAGCATTTCAGATATGTTTCTCAAAATCTTGGAAAAACTAGGGATGAACCTTCTTAACCAATTTACCCTTCCAATAAATGACTGAATCTCCTTCTTACTTCTAGCGATTCCGAACTTCTGAATGGAAGATACTCTCTCTGGGTCAATCTTGATGCCTTCCATTGATATAATGTGTCCTAACAATCTTCCTTCTTCCATGCGAAAATGAGATTTCTTAGGATTTAAAGAGATCCCAAACCTTCTACATTTCAAGAAAACTCTTTCCAGATGTTTTGAGTGATCAGCAACATTCTTTGAATATACATTGATATCATCCATGTATGCTACCACGAATTTGGCTCTTTCATCTGCAAATGCAATGTCCATGGCTCTCTGAAAGGTTGCCCCTGCGTTCATAAAACCAAATGGCATTTTGGCATACATAAACATTCCCCATGGAGTGGTAAAAGCAGTTTTCTCCTGATCTTCTGGATGAACTTTAATTTGATTGTAACCTGAGAAACCATCTAACATAGAAATTCTTTCAGCTCCCACAACTTTCTACAAAATATGTTCCATCTTCGGGAGTGGGTAATTATCTTTCAAAGAGACTTTGTTCAAATTTCTAAATTCTACGCACAACCTTATTTCGCCATTCTTTTTCCTTACTGGTACTAAGTTAACTAACCACTTAGAAAATCTCAAGGATACGATTATCTTAACATCAAAAAGATTTCTCACTTCTTTTTATATTATTGGAAGCAACTTAGGATTTATTCTTCTCAACTTCTGCTTAAAATGCTTTTCATCAGGTTTAATAGGAATTGTATGCTGTATAATAGAAACATCATATTCTTTCAGGTCTTCATAACTCCAGGCGAAAACATCTGAGAATCTTTTCATCACTTCCACACTTTTATTCTCTTCCTTTATTGGTAGTTTCTTTGAAAGCTTTACTAATTTGGGATCTTTTTCGGAACCTAAATTGCAATCTTTGACATCCTTAGGTTTAAGTTCTACTTTTGGATTTTTCGCCACGTCATTTTTATCAAACAATTTCTCTAAAGGAATCAAACCTCTGGGGATAATGTTATTCTTCAGCTGAATTATATCCTTACCTCAAATCCTTTGCTTGAACTTTTCTGTTTCTTCAAGGGAATATTTTTCATCTGGGCCAGCTTCAGCATCTTCTGCATCAATAGAACTGTAATTGAATTCATCTATCATCCCTAAAAAGCATTTAATCTGCTGATCATCTTCAAAAACCTGCCAGTGTTTGATATTGTCTGGGATAGATGGTCTGTGTATAACCTCAATATCATATTTCTTTTTATAAAAGATGGGGGTTTTGAACGCAGCTCCAACAATGGCCAAAGAATCTACTACGGTGTTATTAACTCTGGGAATTGTAACAACATCATGTTCAACAAAAAAAATTTCCAATAAATCCCACACTTCATTCCTGTATGTCCTCATTTTAGGATGTTTGGTCTGATAAATAGCTTTTACCTGATTTATTACTAATTCAGTATCTCCAAACACTTCAATTCTTTTTGCTTTTAAGTCTCTCAATACATTCAACCCCAGAATCAAAGCTTCATATTCTGCACCATTGTTTGTACATTCAAAATTCAATTGATAAGAAAACATCAGGAATTCTCGATGAGGTGTGATTATCCATACTCCCGCACCAACTCCTTCTCTGCTCCTAGCTCCATCAAAATGCATTGTCCAAGTTCCTTCTTTTCTAATTTTTTCTCTTAATAGTCTTTCTTTTTCATTTTCTTTCGGTTCAATCAAATCCATCTTTTCTTTGGATTCAACATCATTGTACAGAATACATGACCCCAAATCTGTGTCTACTGCATATATAGCATGCTTTTCAGGTTCATTTAAGTCACTTACCAAATAAGCAACCCTTTTTTCAGCATATAATCTTATGTGTACCCCTAACATTGGAATAGTAGCAAAAGACATATCCATATGTAGAGTTCCTTTCAACTTCGAAGCCTATGATCTAGACAGCAGCATACCAAATTTTGCTGGAATATCAGCGACCACCACATCCATGAGGATAACCTTGACTGGTATTTTACTGAGATTGACTGTCAAATCTTTAATCAACCCTAGGCATTTAACTTTCCTTGAATCAAAAGAGAATAGGTCATCACATGGTCTTGTGATCTCCAACCCCAAAGATTCAACTACAAGTTTCGGCATCAGGTTATGAGAAGCTCCAGAGTCTAACATACAATTATGCACAACTTTATCATGAATGTTCAAATCTACATAGAAAGGAGAAATCTCCCCAAAACTATTATCTTTCATTCTTGAACCCAGACAAATATTAGGAGCATCATTATCCAATTCCAAAGTATCTACTTCCACTGGATTTTCTACTTGCATCATCTTAAAAATTTGTTCCTTGTATTCTTTATTCTTTAATATCTCATTGAAAGGTACAGAAATATTGACTTTGGACATTTCACTTTGTATATTGAAAGGAGTTAAATTTTTATCAACTTCTTTTACTAGATCTTTTTTATTATCTGAAATCCCTTTTGGCACATCTTCATTTTCTTTTCTTCTCATTTGCTGCTCATTCTGACTGGTGGAGGGTTTATCTATAGATCCTTTTGATTTATCCATTGACCCTTTTCCTTTGTCTATTATAACATCTCTATCTCTCAGATTTATCTTTCTTTGAAGATCATTTATAGCACTTTGGTAACCAATCTGGTATTGATCAATTTCTGTCTCTAGATTACAACATTCTCCCTTTGCAAGGAACATATCATGTTCAGTTTTAGTCAGATAGACTTATGAATCCAAACTTCCACAATGGTGAATGTCACTCTCAGCCATCTCAGCTTCAGCTTCCCTAGCAATATAATTTTCAGGAAAAGGGGGTTTGACTGGATCTTCTTCTGCGTTCCTTGGATTCCTTTGATCTCTTGGCCTTATGGGTGGGACAAAGGGTATCCTAAAATTAGGGTTTCTGATTTGAGGTTCTACTTGTTCTCTATTTGGATCTTTGTTATCCACCACTAACCTTTCTAACAACTTCTCCATGGTTTTCATCATCGCTTCAAATTTTACATTTGTGGAAGAGGAAGAAGCTGTATTTTGATTATCTTCTTTACTTTTCTTTCGGTCTGTATCTCTATGCCACATCTTGCTAGAAGCCATCATATTAGCTTCAACTTCCACCACATCTTTCATCATTATTGCCAAAGTGGTAGATCTTCTTTCTCTTAATGTGCATGAAAAATCACCTTCAAAAGCATCTACATAATGTAACTTGGCTGCTCCTACTAGAGGTTTTATGTCTGCACGGATAGAGTTATAAACCTTCATAAATCTGGCAGAAAATTCTTGAACCGACTCAAAACCTCCTTTCTTTAGATTGTTATACTGTGTCAACATCTGTGAAGGATTCTTCTGGTCTTCCCATCTCTCGATGAAAAGAGTTGTGAAAGCATCATAATTAGCAATTGATCCTGCAGCTAAAGCTCTGAATCATTTTTTAACTTCACCTTGTAGGCTCTGAGAAAACAACCTCATTTTTGCATCATCATGATCCACTTCTTCTAAATCAATGAAATCACTGAAGTTATCAACACGTTGTTGTGTTGTATAATTACCATCATCATCAAAAGTAACAATCCTCTATCCATAATTTTGGGGCAAATCGTGTAAAGCAGCGGGCAAAACCAATGGGGCAAATCTGGCAGCCATGGGTGGTGGATTATAAGGTGGAACAATCATTTCCTGTTGTTTTATAAATTTATGACTTTGCACAAGTATTCTTTGGGCCTTGGATATTTTCGAACCAGCCCTTTCATATTTTTTCAAATTTTCCCAAACATATTTTAAAGAATATTCCCACAAACTTTTTGGATCAACCTTTGTTTCTTTCAAATCAGAATCTGATTTAGTTCTAAACAAAACTTTTACACTTGAACCAATATTTTCTTCCTCAAACAGATTTTCTTGAAAAGAAGGGAATATATTCGAAATATTCGAAATACCTTCTTTTGTCTTGCCTTTGCTTTTATCCGTCTTGAGGGGCTTTTCTGGATTATCCACTCCTGAGAAGAACTGTGAACCTGGATTTCTTCTTGTAGCCACAATGTCTATTTCCGAATACCTTCAAAAAACCTTGAAAATTTTTCACATGTGAAGTCGGCAGGGCAATATCTACAACCAACTTTTAAATCTTCAAACTTCCTTGCCCAAGAAATTTGACCTTTCTTTGTCATTTTTCCCAGGGAAAATTTCACTTTCGTTCCCCGGCAACGACGCCAAAATGTTAGCACTCAGATTTTATCCCGGTTGTAAAAGAATAACACGTAAGGTAACTTACTTCAAACCAAACTTTAGGTAGAAAACTTAGCCATTTTTTCCACCTGAGAGGGCTCTCTCACAAGATATATGTAAAGGCTAAAAATATATAGAAACATGCTCAAATTTCTCAAAAATGATTTAGTTGGTTGAAAAGGAAACAAGAAACATTGGGCATAGAGTCAACTTTCAAATATTTAACGTGCCAGCAAGAGATTAATACCAAATAGATTTTCACAGAGGCAAGATAGCAACCATATCACAGTCAATTTGATTTTGCAGGTGGTATAGAAAGAAATAATGACAATCCATTAACAACAGGAATCTAACTAAGATGAATCCATTGTCAACTTTGGAGAAATAATGGATACTTAAATGCGATAAAACGAGGCATAACCAGTATGAATCCCGATTTATTTCAAACGTTCATTTAAGCATAGAAGAAGAACATAATGGAAGATATAACAAAGAAAGTAGACATGCACATATAGAGATAAGGGAAAAGACAAACTGTAAAAATGATCAACACATGAATCTCTGGTCACAAAAGATAGGTATTTCCACTGTACAACCTTTTATTATTCTATCAAAATCTGACTTCAAAACTTATTGTCTCTGAAAGAGTTTCCAACCCTTTCAAAAATTATTCTCATTGTCTTTTATACAAAATTCGAAAGAAGCTTGACATAACTGCTTCTTTTAACTAGTAACTGAAAATGTCTTAACTCGAAAGATAATTGTTTTTAAACAATAGATAACTATCTTTAAACAATATTACAAATTTTTAAAATAAAAACATCATTTTTGCCACTTGGCAAGAGTTCTAAATGTATCTTCATGAATGAACAGAATATCTTGTCCTTCCATATTTATCCACATAGTTCCATTGGTCGACCGTGGGTAGATCATAACTGGTCATTTCCTTCACCAAGACTCGCATTTCAAGGTGACCTGCATAAGAAACAAGAGGAAGATTCTCACAGATTGAGATCAACATATTTAAAAATTCAAAGTCCTTCGCAATTTTCTCCATTAAAATCTTTCCAGTAAGCATATGATCCAAATGCTGAAATTTTTTGTGATCCATTCTTATGTCAAACAATAACCTCTTATGTTCATTTGGAGGAATCAATTCATGCTTTTCATCCCAAAAAGCAGGGAATCCTTTGTTTATTAATTTTTCAAATCACTTCTTAAACCTTATTACTTCCTCTCGTATATCTCCAGCGTTAACTTCAAAATTTTCAACATGTGAATACTTTCCCAAAATTCTTCTAGACCACGTAATGATTGAAATTCTATTCATTATATTCATTGCTGTCAAATCTGCTTCAGTTAAACTATCTAGGAAAGTTATTGCCCTTTGTGCTATTTTCTTTGGCTTTCTGTTTAAATTCTCTCTGACTGCTCTGCAACTTTCAAAAGCATCTTTGGCCACATTTTCTTTGATTCTCATATAATCAAGATAAGGTCTCAATTTTTCAACTCCCTTTATAATTTGATCCCATACCATATGCTTGCAACCCTGCATTGCAGCTTGTCCTGTTACATGAGCTGCGAAACCTTTATTATTATCAGACAATTCCTGATTCCTTGCTTGCAAGGTTTTAATTTCCTTATCCTTTATCTCATTTTCTTCTTTTAGCTTCTGTTTTCCAATTTTCAATTCTTTAATCTCGACATCTTTCAGACTTGCATGGGACATGGCTTGTAAGAGACTGTCCAATCCAGCTTTATCTTCATCTGTACCTGCATGTACCTGTTGCTGACCTAATTCTGCTAACTTTTTCTTTATTTCTTCCAATTGCTCTTCCAAACAAATCTTCTCTTTTTCCCAATGAACTTTTTCTTTGGTGAGCCTCAACATTTTTGCAGTAATATCTTTTACTTCATTTGACAACTCTTCTTTTTCTTTTTCTAGTACTGTCAGTTCGGCTCCTTGGATAAGAAAAGTGTCTAGGACTTTCAGCTTCCGCCTTAACGTTTGAATTGTGTCATCCTTTTCTTTGAGTAAATTTGCTGCTGCATCTCCCTCTTTGTTTATCAAATTTGTTTGCAATCTTTTTATTTGCTGCTGTCGAGACTTATTTTCTGCTTTTTCTTGTCTCAACTGGTTATTTAATTTATCTACTAAAATTTTCAACTTGTCCACCTTTAAGATTGCTCCCAAATAATCTGAGTATATAACTTCTCCTGTTTGTCTATGTAATAAGATTTTATCTGGGGCATTGATTTTTGTTAGATCAACTTTCATCTCTGAGATCTTATCTTTGGTAACAACTGAAAATTTTAGAGAATTTTCTTTAAGATTTCTGCTAGTAAATAAACTGACTTCTGTGTTGGATATATTCCTAACCTTTGGAAATAACTGATTGGTTTGCCCAGAGGATTCCCGTTTATTTTGACTGTGCTCATTAAATACATCCATCAGATTGTGTGGTTTATTTACATCATCTTCTACCGGGGCTTCTTTAATATTGTACTCATTTACCATGACCTCTGGTATTTTGACTTCGGTTTTTCCTTCCTCTTCTGAAACTGCCATTAACTCTTGTTGCTCATCCATTTTTAACTTTTTCCCTTTTTCTGCTTCTTCACTTTCAATGTTCACTACATCTTGTATGGGCCTTTTAAAACCTACCATTGCAGTATTCATCATGCTTTCTGCCTCTGCTGTCGTATCTGTCAATATCATTTCTTTATCTTGAGAATCTGGAATGATTTCTTCCTTATAATCCAACCAATTTGCTCCATCAGACATTCCTTCAATCACCTGATGATTCAACGCTTTGATGCGATGATTCATTCTCTGTTTTGATATTATGTTTAACGAATCATTTTCAATAGCCAGGTCTGTCTCAAATTCCATATCTTTCAATAATTTTTCTATATAAATAGCAGCGTTTTTGTTCTTCACTGTGAATGGGCCAAGTGTGAATGGATACTTGATATTTGTTGCTTGTTTGAAAAGCAAGAAATTATTATCTTCAATAATTAATTTCTACCTAAGGAACTCCAAGGCGAAAACCCTTAAGGTAAGAAACGCCGGTAAAACATAGGGTTTATGTTTGAAACCATATAACCTGATCATTGTATTGTATTTTGACAAGAACCAATCTCCTACAGCGTACTTTGCACTTAATTGCATACTTGCTTGCATCTCTGGTAATACTCTATGCAATCTTTCACCAAAAATCATTCTGTAAATTTCTGAGAGCATATAATTTATGTAATTAAACATATTATTTTCCAATAACTTTGTGAAAATGATCTTAGGGAATTGTAATTCTTCGTGACTGGCCATCATGATCATTTTCATAAAAAATGACTGAAATCTGAAATGTCTGAGAGTGGGGAAATTGACCATCTGGTAATGGATCTTTTCAGCCAGGTATTCTTCAAAGTTAAGTTGAGGAATTTGATTTTCATTAATCCCTGGTGGAATTGTACTCATTTTATACAAAAATCTTAATTGAAACTCAGTTACATACATGTATGTGTCGAACCCTAGGATTAAAGCCAACAATGTTAGAACCAGCTAGGTATTTTCATCAAATAAAGTGACATTTATAGGGTAAGGGATATCTGAAATGTTTGTTTCTGGTTTAAGACATGTAGACAAGAACTTTTCTCTATTATCTTGAAGGGTTTGACGATAAAACTCAATAACAGAGGTTTCAGAAAAACTTTCAGACTCGAGGGTTTGGGAAAAATTTATTTCTAGGGCTTTGATTATGACGGCAGGCTCTATTTTACAGACGACTTTGGTTTTTCGACCGTCTAAAACAGTTCTTTCTTCTCTGGAATAATTATCAACACACCACAACACAAATTCTGGAAAAGAGGGGATTTGGTCTGGGTAGAAGGCTAACAAGGATGACTGGTGGACTCTATGTATGTCTATACCTTCTTCCAATAACCTAGACAATTTAAGCTTGACCTCAGCGACCGGTAACCTGATTAGGGTATCATAAATGTCCCCATCTCTATCTTCTAGGGCTTCTTTGGCTTTAAAACATCTATATCATGCACAGTTTCCATTTAAATTGTTTCTAAAAACACATTTCCTTTAAAATATGTGAGCCAGGTCACAATTCCCTACCTGTACAGACACGTCTTTATCCTTCTATCACAACTGCCGATCTCCACCGGTCTTCAGAGCTCCCAAGAACAGCGACACATAGACAAAATGTCGTTATTTGAAAACCCTTTTGTTTTATATAGGCTCTTTTTCTTAGCTTTCTTGCAGCTTTCTGAATGTACTTTATTCCCAACCGTTGATCACATGCTTTTGTAATTTGAGCCGTTAGATCTTGTGCTTCTTTATTCCCCATGGCGATATCCGCAATCCCAATAATGGTTTTCCTTTTTGGTTTCAACTGTGTGCGGATCAACCATTTTCTGACACCTGTTAAAGCGGTATTATGTCCGCAACCACTCACCATTGTTTGCAAACGAATTTTTTTGGCGGTGCGGGGATCCACGATAGCTGTTGATCTTTTCCTTCGTCATTTCCGCCGTTGGAACTTCGCCACAATTTAACCTTTTCAATACTTTCCTTTGGACTATTGCGCTTGTGGGTTTTTGCTTTGTTAATTTTTTATTTTTATTATAACCCTTCATCTAACATATCCTCAGTAGATTTACTTCTTTTGGGTATTTTGGACAAACTTTTAAGGATTCTTTGAGTATTTCAAATATTGTGTCAACAAGCTCCTTGAAACCAAAAAACTCAACCCTGATCCCTCTTCCTTTACTGCTTTTATCCACTTACAAAAAGATTAGTTTGTAACTACTTTTAGGTTTTAGTCTCAAAACAGTTACATAGTTTGATCACTTCGAGTCTTTAACAAGGTCTCTTAACTAAAAACTTAACTATTTTAAGATTACATATTTAATACAAAATAGGAATGCATTAAAAACAAACTAGGCACTAAGTAGCCTTTCCGGTAGCCTCTACTAATATAGCAATTCCATCTAGTGCATGAGTTCTTTTGTTATGTTCAGGCTGCTCAGCTTCCAAATATTTGATCTTATCTGACAAAATCTTGTTCTTCTCATTCATACTCTACACGTATCTGTTTAAGTCATCAACTTGAGCCTTTGCTTCCCTTTTCCTCTTCAAATATTTCCTGGCAACAACAATCAGTTCTTGATAACGAGCATTAACTTCTCCCAAGTCCTCCTTTAAACACTTATTGGTCTTTGTAATCCTCTCATTTGACTCATTGAGGAATAATATTTTTTCTTGATGTTGTTCCTGAACCTTTCTAAGATTTTCAACCTCTAAGCATATGTTTACCTCACCTGGAAAGGTAGAATCTTGAGATATGGAAGGTGTTATATCCAACTTTCTCAAGATTAAATATTCTTCATATTTATCTTCTGTTATTCTCTCTGCAATTACAAACTCATCTTGTTCCATCTTAAGAATGATTACTTCTTCTTCAACCTTTTTTACTTCTTCATATGTCTCTTCCACCTTTGAATCATCATGTTGTATGCTCATCTGGTGAGCATTTGATTTATCTTTTTCTCCTTCATCTTCATCAGTCGAAGAACTTTGAACTAAGGTTATTTCCTCTGTCTTTTGATTAAAGATTGAACCTTTTTTCCATCTTATTCTTCATTGTTGATCTTGTTCTATACTTCCAAGTTGATTCCTTCAACTGCAAGAGGATATTTGCATCTGCTTGTAAGTTTTGAACCTGCAAACTTTCATTCCTTGTATTTTCTATAGAAGATTGCGTGACTCGGTTCTTAGTTATGCCCTGTTCTGATGTAATTTGACCTATGGCCTGTTCTGCTGTAACTGGACCTTGAAGTTGTTCAGCAGTAGAATTAATTATCTCCTCCATTCCTTGATTTACTTGATAATGCTCTGGTTCATCTTCAACTGCATTAACCTATTCCTCCTTTTCAAAACTTTTGGGTTTTTCTTGTCACAAAAACTTCTCAGAAATATCCTCTATCAGAAATCCCTTCTTATCTTTTTTACCTTTCCTTTTAGACCTTTTCTTATCTACGCGCTCATCCTTTTCAACTATAAATCTTGACCAATATATAAAATGCTCCCAGGTCTTCTTTTCCTTCTATAACACTGTTTGAATGATCAACTTTATAAGTCCATGATGGAATATAGATCGCCTTGTATGCTCAGGATTCTCTTTCACCTTATTTGACATTTTTTGGATGCTCTTATACAAGAAGTAGGGAAAATTTACTTTACAGTGCAATTTAAGATGCATCAAAAACATGATGTGGTATTTAAAAACCATTGAAAACCTACCCTCACATGTAATGTAAGATTATATGATGCCAATTACCTCCCTCCATTCTGGTTAAAAATTGGCTATATGAACTCCATTGCTCCAATTTAAACTTTCATTACCTGGTAACAAGAAAGGATTTGGGTCAAATTTGAAAGGAACATTTTTGAACCACAATTCTCCGTCCATGGCGAGACTAGTAGCTTCAGAAATTAGGGCTTGCGCGAGCTGAAATCTTAAGGTTTTGAACTTAATAATATATTCAGTCAAATTATTTGCAAAGTAAATCGAAACTTCTTCATTAAACCCATTAATTTTCTCGAAGAAATTGAACCATCCAGCTGCTTTAAACACATCTGCACGTTTCAGGAATTTCGCAACCCACTGCATGTCCATCGCCTCTACCCTGTTTACTTCACCACTTCTTCCCATCTCACAACTACAAATTTCTTAATCGAGCTTCTGAGAAAAGCGCAGATGACAAATGTTCAAATATTAAAACACTAACCATGTTCAGCAACAGGTGTCCTCAGCTTTGCATTTCGCGATCCCCAAATTGACTTGTGGTAGTTCAAACCCCAATTTCTCTTAATGATAGAATGTAATGGAACTTGAAACTTTCATAATTCTTTAACATGTGTTTTAGCATCTCAAACCATCATAACATAACCTGTCCAGTCATCATAACTCAAACGAACCATTACCCAGCATCAATAACCACGATTTTTCATCATATTGAATTCTTGTAGCACACTAGGGGTTTGTTTTACAGTTTCCGCTACCGGAATCTTTTGATATAACAAATTGTACAAATGCTCTTAGGATAAATGCTAAACTTTTGGTTATAAGCTTTATAATGATGCTAAAAGAGTATAGTTGAAAACTTTGAGAAAAATACCATGCTAAATAAGCCATTTAAAAGGTTTTGAACTAAAGAAAATGAAAGCAATTAAAAATTAAATAAAAATTTAAAACAAAATAATCAAAATCATGGATTAATAAAAGAAAATAAAGTTCAAACAAACCTAAGGGAAACACATAAAATTGAGAACAATCTTAGCATTAACACATGTAATTTATCACAAGCGTTTGTATTCAAGGTTTCAGGGAGGACTTCTTTTACTCATGCATATTCTTATTTGACCATACAACTCTTCTGGTTTGTTATATCATTAATCAAAGTAAGAAGCATAATATGCATAACCCCCTGATTATTCAAACCTATAACTTCATGAATAATCATTATCAATCATACGAAAGTATACTTATATGAGATCCTAACACAAGGTAGGATTCTAACTTGATATAGGAAAAACATACCTGGATTATCATGTTTGCGAGTTATGTCTAACATACCCAAACAATGTCTTCTTTGTTCTCTTCAATGATTTTGTGCTAGTAACCTACATATCTCATAGGTTAAGGATTGTAGAACCAAATTATACATACCTCGTAAGTAGAGATTCTATGTGATTAATGGCTATGGATGAGTCTTTGTCTTCATGTCACCATGGTCATATGTTCTCGATCTAGAACTTGATTTGTCTTTATTGATGTACCTTTCATGTTAGTGGACAACATCAACCTCATACAACACCACAGTGCATTAGTATAATCATAAGTGTCATAACCGTAATCAATGAATGTCTTCTATCATTCACATGCATTCATAGTTTTACTAAGGTGATAGGACAAGTCTAAAATTAATCAAGATTGTACTAACCTCAATAATATGAAGACAAACATATCATGAAATTAATCATTAGATAAATGAAACAAATTTCAACACATACCTGTATCTCCTCAAGTCATACCTAATTTATGTTCTTTCCTTCAAACAGCTTGGTCAATGAATCAAACATCTCCTTGGGTGTCTTTAGAGAAGACACATGAGGTATGAGATGGTCTTTGATAGAATCTGCAATGATTCTCTTGTCCTTGACCAAGTCCTTCTTATGTAAGGCCATAGCCTCATCTCCCTCTGGAACTGGAACCTCTTCAGTTATGTAAGTGTCCAATTAATTCTCTTCTAGGATTAACCCAATCCACTTTGATCTGCTGAAACTAGATCTGGAGCTGGCTAGGGTTTGACAAAGAAACCCTAAAAATCCAAACTTGGAATTTAAAACTTCTGTCTAGACAAGGAGATGAATATGACTGAGGTGAGCAACTTGGTTTGCTCAAATTTTGAAAACTCCAAAAATTGACCCCTCAAAATTGACCTACGAGTTTCGGATCTGCAGCTTCTGTCAAATTCCGGTTTTCTGGTCAAAATCCCGAACTCGGGTTTGATAGAGCCCGAGGTTCTACCTAACCAAAAACTTTGATCTTGATCTCTAAATTTCGATTTTGATGAGGAGCATCCAGCTATGGTATCAGATTCCAAAAATTCTGACTTTTGTAGAAACCCTAATTTCCCACAACAGTGACGAGCCAAAAATGAAAGTGCTCAAAATCCAATTCCTTTTGGACAGAAATATATGCCATATTGTTTATCACGTATCTCTGAAATTTCAGATCCTTAGGGTCTGAAACTTCAGCTTGTGGTATAATGACCTGACATATTTCCAACCCCACAGATCTGAACTTTAATGGAGTCTCTGAGAGAGAGATATGCCAAGTGTTGCAATGTGACCTATTAATGGGATGAAACATAATAGCAAACTTGTACGGAGTTCCACGTGTCACTGTTTCAACTTCGGCCTCTGAAACCTGGACCTATGAAACTACAGTTCATTCCCTAACTTCCACTTCTTATAGAATTCCATTTGGAGCTTCTTATCCCAAGATATGACCCTTGTTCCTGGGTCACATGTTTAGGGCTGCATTCTGGAAGAGGCAGAAACCCTAACTTGTACAGATCATATCTCACAAAGTACAATGAATCTAAGGATGAGCTTTGGACACAAGGTACATGAACATTTCATCTTCGGTCTGTAAACCTTTTAGATTCAAAACCTTCTCCAAAATGGATTTAAAATGAAAGTTCCACAATGACTGGTTTTTACTATACCAAGCCATAGCTTCCAACTTGTCGCAAGTGTAACAAGTGTCGTAAATGCCATACAATGCCTTCCTTCAGGCTATCTCTAATACCATGTTGGTTTTTCATCATTTAATTCAATATGATATAGGATCTTAATTGAGAGAACAACATGTACAACATATCAAACATAAGAGACAAGAGACACAAAGTATTTCACCGAGGAAAACCAAGAAGGTGAAAAACCCCGCAACTTCCTCAGAGATAGAATGAGCACCAATACAAATATCAAAAAGATCAAACCCCAAAACAAGAGGTATTATCCTAGCAGTTGCTCCTCCTCCACTTGTGCATACTGGTCCTCTCTCTCACTAATGCGAAGTGAGTGAGTGAGTGAATGAATAGAATGAGAGAGTCACACTCTCTATTTATACAATGAATTGACTTGCCTTTAACCCTAACTAGGTTGAACTCCCTTAGGAGAGTCTAATAACCCATTACCACTTGTCACTGGGCCGACCCCACTAGGGTGGTCTAATAATCCTTTGACCCACACTGGGCCGACCCCTCTAAGGTGGTCTAATAACCGATCAAATATAACTTGTGACACTTGCAAATACAAATGATGACACTTCCAACTGGAGGAATAATACATCTCCGTTGGGGATACAACAAAGTACAAATGTAATACATAGAATATACAAGGGAATATGTTCCAAAGTTACAAATACATCAACACAAGGGGATAGTGATAATGAGCATGGGGATGGTGATGGTGATAGTGAGCATGAAAATGGGCGTGATGATGCAGGTATTATGGTGTACTTATATGTGATAAAAAAACAAAAACAAATCCACGACGAAGCTTATGCAATTTATCAAGTTGTACCAAGTCTATGCAATTTATCAATCTATCAAGCTATCAATGTCTAGATACAATAGTCAAAATATCAATGTCAATACTCAAAGAGACGATGAAACAAAATCATAACATACATGTACACCACATACCTATAACATGGTACACGATATAACATGCAAACCACATACCAGATTACCTACATATAGTCATTCGACTAGACCATTAGGATCACCTCAAATACCAAGGGTTTCCTTTAACCTCTCATGCTCGGAGTAGGAAATAAGTATCGTGCATTTGATGAGTTATTCCTTGTCATTGTTTGTAGCTAGAGGTTTGTGCCAATAACTAAGTTTGTCTAATGGTATACAATCTCACCTGGTCTATAATCTTCATATGTATACCCTTTTCTATTTGTTGAGTGGGAGACCTGGTTAAAATAATTTCTTTTGATAACCATTGACCCAATCAGAAAATCATTGGCCTGAGAGTCCCGTAATGGGACATTTAGGGTTTGATTCCCATCCAAGAAACATGCTAGCCAATATTAGGCATGTCATGCATTGTGTCTAAGGGACACCACTGCATATATGTGCCCTGGAGAAAATATAGTGCCAACATTCTAGTCAACTAACTAGACACAACTAGTTGTCAAAATTATAAAAAATATAAAAATATTAATTGAACCTGGTTGTATGAGTTCTGATATGTGGTCATAGTCTGGTGAAATACTTGATTGGCCCTCCTCCAACTTGGATAATTCTGTAGCTATCTGTCGACCAATGGGGAGTGATTCAAGGTCCAAGCTATCAACCCAATCGGTGGATTCACATTCATCCGATTCACCACTACGGCATGGAGAAAAACAACATGAGAGTTTCTTTGTCCACATTTCAAGTATAGCATTTTCCAACATTCTAATTGAATGAAATGCACGAGTTCCTTGGATGGTCTTGCACTCATATAACTGTGATCGATCTACATCCGCTACATCTCGAAAATATCTATGTACATGTGATTTCCTGGTCGATTGATCTTCTTTCCTTCTTTCTCCCTCCCCCATGACTGAAGAACACCATTCAACGATGGTTTTTGCATCTCGGATGAGTGATACATTTGTGAACTTAATTTCTTGGCTGCGTAATGCAGTCTTGATGCATGCATCTGCTCCATCATTTTCACCTTTTCTGTGTCTGGTCTCAAAATAGTTCCAAATATGTTGCACCTTGTGACTTTTGTGGAGCATACACAACCATTGGAAGACATGGGCATTTTTGAATTTCCCTCCACAACCGTGAGAACAAATCCAATGTTGTTCCATCTGTATTGTTATCCTTCAAGTGATTGGATGACATTTGAAAGTTGTGTTGTACAAAATCCAAGTCGTGACACCTGTCATCACTTATGTAGAAGTGATACTCCTTCAATATAAACCTGTTGTTTTCAGTACTATCTGACCCATGTCTATAGGTGATATGGACCATTATGATGACCTGGTTTGAGTGATAGTATTGACTCTAAATCTCATTTTGCGGATGACGATTGTAGTTTTCCACAAAATTGACCACTGACAGAATAGTCCCAATAGGAAATGTATCCCTGCATGTTCTAAACTACTCATCTTGCGAATGAGCCACATGTACATTCTTTACATATTGTTGTGTCTTTTAAAAGAATTCCTCCATGATGTCACAAACCCATACCTAGTAGATCAACAATAAATACATATATCAATAGATTGTTACATATGAAATTGCAATATGAAGAACTCATTACCAACCTGAGAAGTGATCAATTGTATTCAAGAACTCATTACCAACCTGAGAAGGGACCAATTGTATTTTTTTTCTTTCATTCCCTCCATCAATATCATACATGAAATATTTGAATGATTGCAAGTTCAACTCCTACCTCCCTAGTTCATCTCATCAGTCACATGTATGCATTTTTCCAATAATGTCATTCTACCACACCCTGGGCATGTCCCATCTATGCAATATTTTTTATAAAATGTCCAACCGTTTGGCCTGCTGCACAAAATGCTATGAATAAGAGTCTCTAGATGACATCGGTGGTAATGTAGTTGAGCATTCCTGCACAAGAGTTTTATGCAATACACAAAAAATATATTTATATGTGTCATAATAGTAACCATACTCAATGTGGTATCGAAAACAACATGTGTTATGAATTGTGTTTATTTTAACATACCATGGTTTGCATTTTTCAAAAGATATTTGGCCCAAGTTAAGTTCGTTATGTTCATTCCTAAATCTCTCATATAATTCTGTTTGTGTCATATAAAGAAAATGTTTAATGTGCAGTTCACTATCCTTTGAACCCCTTCTCAATTTTAATACATCTTTTTGGTTGGAAGAAGGTCTAGTGTTGTCATGCCAAAAATCTTGCACTAATCCCTTTACTGCATCAATGAGCTTCATATTAGAGCGAGGAAACCTACCAATGAACACGCAGACATATGTTTGACCGGTTTCAAGTTGTTCTCTTCTAACACAATACCTACAGAGTGTCTTGACATTCAAATTAATAATTTTGGAGGTAGGTTTAAGAAAATGAAGCGCCCTAGTGTTTTTGTTCACGATTGATTGTGAAAACACAAGGCGAGCCGCATTGTGATCCTTTGAGTGAGATTTCTTTCCAATTGTACTAACTGAATCTACTAAAATTTTAACAATATGAGAACTTGGTTCAAAAATTTTGGTCTTCTTCATCCTTAACGTTCTTCTAACAACAACTACAGACCTAGATTTTAAAAATGATAAAAATAGATTGCACTTGTCCCCATCACATTTAGAATAAAAAACTTTATCAAGTATTTGTCGAGTAGCGCGTTTAGACAACGTACCTTCAAGTGAAGTAATGAGACTTTCATCAACCTATATACATTTTTGAGTTCTTCGGCATGTAGTTGCTAATGTAGGTAAGGGTGTTGGAACTGGAGCATGTACAACATCACCAGGATGCTCCAGTGTTTCAATAGGAGCCTCTTGTATTTCATTTTCTTGTTGGTAGTTGGATGTGGGAAATTGGACTTTCTCTTGGATGGTCTCCAAAACATTTGCTTCTTCCATTGTAAATCCTGCATTCAATGCCTCCCTAACTTCGTCACTTGTATAGCCACTACCCAACAAGTCATTCACTACCATAGTTGTTGTGGGGAAAATGTACCTATAATTCAGGGGAGAAACTACCAACTTACGGTGATAAAGATAGACTTACAAGCATTCTGCAAGTACAACAAGTAAATGAAGAGATTAGGGTTTAGAGATGTAGGCACCTTATTCAGAAGGTTGATCCTAGCTTTTCCTCCCTCACTCTTCAATGCTTATCCAGTGTCGCAATGCCCAGACCTGCAAAACAACTTAATACCTTTCTCAAACACATTTGACTACATATATAAGACTGATATTCATAATAGAAGAAGACATCAGATTATAAACAAACTGTAATCAAATCTGAGACACACATAACTAGGTCATATTTGGAAAGAGAAGAACATCTGATCTTTATTGATGAATGTAAGCAAGTACATAAAATTATACCTTCCTTCAAGCTTGGCACTTCACGAAACCTAGATTCAAGGTCTCCTGCTTATGTTCTCCAAAGATCCCAGCCTCTAAGCAACTGTACTAGGGTTTACCAAAAATGAAGCACAAGAGAGGGGGATGAGGGTCTCCATTCCTCCAGCATAGATTTGTAATTGGGCTTAGTCCCCACACATGGCCCTTCTACCCTTCTTATATAGTTAATGAAGAATAGGAAAAGAAGTTATAACCGCTCAAGAGGTTTCCCAACCAACTTAACCTACTTGAATTTCGATATTTTGACCAAAACAGGGGTGTACACTACTCTAAAGTAGACAAAGTCGCGTATACATGCTACTATTTCAACAGTGAAATTGCACTCAGTAGGGTATACATGCTACTATCATGCCTGTGTACCAGCGCTCATGTTAAAAAATGGCCAAAAACAGGCTTTTCTGCTCATTTTCAGGAGATGGTTTGGTCTGGAAAAATGTTCCTAAGGGTCATATGCATCAAATGGGTCAAGAATGAGGTAATTTCAACCATTTTTAGTGTCCCAATTGACTCCTCCATCCACAAATGTCCTGTTGTGTGATTGAACTTGATCTCAAGAAGTGTCGTCATGCGACCAAGGGAAGCAAGTGTCGTCACGGATGGAGAGGTGTCATTTCAAGCTATAACAATAGTATGAGGTTGACTTGATGTGGGAATGGAAATATCCCCTGATGAGCACATATGTTTCAATTCTTGACTAGTGCCATGGGGTGCTTATTCATCAAATGTTGTTGAAATTGATGGCCCCTCTAGTGAATTCTTCCATTTTTCTTGTCATGGATGGGTAGGAACGACTATGGCATCATCTACGGTTGGAATTGGATGAGTATCCATGTAATTCCTTCGATTCCACATGTCCAATATTTTATTTTCTCTAACTTCTTACATGGTTTCTTGAGGCTTCTCTTTCGTTGTCGGTTTCTTTGTTCGATTGCGTAAATTCCCCATCACCACAATGAACAATACTAGGAAAATAGATTCTAGAGGTATGCTCAACTATAAATATGGATTCTTTATAAATTGTGAATATAGGTTCTTCAAGCTTCCTCAATTGTGAATATAGATACTTCCTCAACTGTGAATATAGATTCCTCAAGCTTACTCAATTGTGAAAGTAACTTCCACCTCACTTGTGAATATAGAAAATTCTTCATTTGCAAATATAGGTTCTTCAAGCTTTCTCAATAGTGAATGTCGATTCTTCTTCAATTGTGTTCATATAGATTCCTCAAGCTTGCTTGAAATTGTGAATATATAGATACTTAATCAATTGTGGATGGAAATTCTTCAACCTTGCTTTTGATTGTGGATATAGATTCTTCCTCAAACTTGAATTTAGATTCTTCAAGATTGCTCAATTCTCAATGCAGGTTCCTCTTCAATTCTGAACATAGATTACTCAAGTTTGTTTGATTATGAATATAGAATCATCTTCAAGCTTTCTAATTGTGAATTTAGAATCCTCTTCAAGCTTTCTAATTGTGAATGTAGAATCCTCAATTCTCAATGCTAACTGTAGAATCCTCTTCAAGCTTGTTGATTGTGAACATGTGTAAATATGAACATAGAGTATTCAAGCTTCCAAAATTGTTGTTAAATCTATTCAATTGTGCGGGTTTATTTGCCGTGTTGTTAGGGAGACAAACGGTGGAAATAAAGGATGAAATAGGCATAGTATTCGGTTGAATTATGCAGAGCCAAAACGCGCTAGCATTATGGATTTACAAAACACACTAGTGTTTCTTAAATCTATAACACTCGCGCATTCCTTCTATGATAAAAAAATTCATTGCCAATTAATATGTCTGGTGCATGGCTATATAAAGTCTAATGGGAGAAAACGCTCGAGCATTTATTCATCAATAAATGCTCTAGCGTTATGGAAATATACACACAAATTACATTTCCATTGAAACCTTATTTAATAATTTCTTCCCAAGGAAATAAATTTCCTTTATTTCCCTAAATCCCTCCTTATCTTAAAAGGTTTTGGGCTTCATGTTGTATGGGTTAGGATATTAAATAGGGCTTCGATGTTAGGGGTTAAAGGGTTCAGGGGTCACAGGGATTCGGGGTTGAGGGATTTAGTTCTTAAAAGGGACTTAGGGCTCAATGTTTAGGGGGTTATGGTTTTAGAGGTTAGACATGAAGGGATTAAGTGTTTGTGGATAAACTAGGGATTCTAAAGGTGTTCGATGTTAAGTGCTTAGAGATAAAGGGGTTTAGGGTTTAGGGGCTTTAGGGGTTAAGGGATTGAGGGCACCAATGTTGGGGGGTTAGGGTTCAAGATGTTAAGCATTAAGGGTGAAGGGTTTGGGGTTAAGGGGCCTAGGGGTTAAGGGATTTATAGGCTAAGGGATTTAAGGATCTAAGGTTAGGATGTTAGTGTTGAGTCAGTTAAGGGTTAAGTGTCAAGGTATTTAAGTATTAAAGGTTTGGGGTTTAAGGGCTTAATGGCTTCTAGGAGATGAGGGATTCGTTTCTAGGGATTTATGGGTTTTGGGATTTAGGGATTATGGGTTAGGGGGTTTACTAGGACTTAGGGGTTAAGCATTTAATGGTAAAGGAAAAAAGTGGTTAACAGGTGTAAAGATTTAGAGGTTAGGTCATAATTCTATGGCTCATTTAAGGGATCTAAGTTTAGGGGGTTAGGGTTTTAGAGGTTAGACATTAAGGGATTAATTGTTTGTGGATAAAATATGGATTAGGTGTTGGTTGTTAAGTGCTTAGAGATAACGGGGTTTAGGGGTTAGGGGATTTAGGGGTTAAGGGATTGATGGCACCAATGTTAGGGTATTAGGGTTCAATAGGTTAAGCATTAAGGGTGAAGGATTTAAGTGTTAATGGTTTTTAAGAATTAAGGGCTTAGGGGATTATTAGTTAAGGACATAAGGGTTAGGGGATTGGTGGTTATTTAAGAGGTGAGGCCTTCAAGGGTTAGCATATTTACAAGCTAAGGGTTTTAGGGATCTAGGGTTATGATATTATGGTTGAGTTAGTTAAGAGTTAAGTGTTAAGGGGTTAAAGGATTAAATTCTTGGGGGTTAAGGGCTTAATAGCTTCTAGGAGATGAAGAATTAGGATTTTCTATGGGTTTATGGGTTTTGGTCTTTAGGGATTATCGATTAGGGGTTTTAGGGTTAGGGGGTTAATTAGGACTTAAGTGTTATGCGTTAATACTTTTAGAGGTAAAGGTATAAAGTTGTTAACAAGTTTAAAGATGTATGGGTTAGGGAATTAAGCAAATAGGGGGTTAGGGGGTTTCATGGGTTATGGGATTTAGGGGTTAAGGAATTTAGGGATCAATGGTCAGGGGGATAGGCGTTAAGGGGTTAAGGCTGAAGCAGTCAAAGGTTTAATTGTTTCTAGGGTTAAGGGCTTAGGTATTTAGGGATTTGGGATTTAAGTAATGTGAGTTAGATTGTTTAGGGGTTAGGGGTGGACTAGGTATTAGGGGTTAGGGGTTGTGGGATTAGAGATAAAGTGGCTAGGGGGTTTAGGTGTTACGAGACTTAGGAGTTAATTTATTTATTGCTATGGGGTGAGGGTGTCAGGGTTTATGAGGTTAGTCATTAATGGTGAAGGGGTTAAATGGTTAAAGGATTATAAAGGGTAGATCTTATAGACTAATGCAAAATCCCAAGAAAGAATTCCAAAACCAAGAGAGAAGGATCAATCTAGATGGAGAGAGCTCAATCAAACAAAGAGATCTCATGCAAACGATGAGCACACATGTAAATGTAGAACGCACAAGCAAATGCAGGGCACTCTACAACAAGGGATGTCACACATGCAAACGTAGTGTAGAGGTAAAGAATTATTTTACCTCTATAGGGTAAACTAGACCTTAGAGGGATAATGGTTAAAGGATTAGAGGTAAACAATTAAAGGAATTAAGGGGTTTAGTAGTTAGGGGATTTAGTGGTAAAGGGATTTAGGGCTCTAATCTTAGGGGGTTAGATTTTAAGAGGTTAAGCATTAAGGTCTAAGTTGTTATAGTGTTAAGGGCTCAGGGAATTCGAGGATAAGGATAGAAGTGAGGGGAGATATATGGTTGATTAAGGGACTAGGGATTTAAGGAGTAATACTTTTATAGGTTAAGATATTTAGGAATCAACTATTTATGGGGTAAGGGATTATGTGTTGAGGGATTAGGTGCTTAGGGGAGTAGGTATTTACGGGGTTTGGGACTTAGCACTTATGGGTTTAGGCATTTAATTTTCCTCCCTCATCATTAATCTCTCCAACTCCTTAAATTTATGTCGTTCCCCCCCCCCCTCTCATATACCTCCTCTCTCTCACCCCCTTTATCTCCATTCAACACTTAAAACACATAATTTATGATGTTCATAATGCTCGAGCGTTATTATTTATATAATGTACTCACACATTATGTAAATAATAACGCTCCATCATTATGTGAATAATAATGCTCGAGCGTTTTGGATATACAAAAAAACTCAAGCGTTTCTTCTGACACCAAGCAAGCAAAACAAATTTTTGATTTTAAAGAGAATGCGCGAGTGTTCCTTAGCACCTAATAACCGCCTCCTCACACGCCCGCGTGTTATCCAAGGTCCTATGTGGTTGGTTCAGACTTACCAAACCTGTGTTATGGAATGTGTTGAACCATAGCTAATTGGGCATTTCCACCATTTTTCTCAATATGCCTCTATTTCACCACTCTTTACAGCATGACATACACAACCATTTTTTACGAAATTTTAGGCATAGATATATTTTTTGATGCAGATTCCAAATATGTAATTTTCTAAAAAAAATATTGATTTTTCTATTTTTTTCCTATTTTTCTTGTGTCATCACTGCTTAAGTCAAAAAACATGTTGTTAGTGTTTCTGACGCAACTTTTTCATTTCACAACCATTTTTAAAAACAATTGTATGCTGCACTAGTAGACACCCACCTCCACATGCTATAAAAAATTCAAGTCGAAATGACTGCATTAAGACCTTCAAATGCTGCACCCACATTTGATGTACCATTATCAAGGTTTGATCACTTACATAATTAAAAAAATTTAAAAATTAAACATTTAATTTCATAAAAATAGTGTTGCACTAGTGCTACATGTTCTATACATGTCTACCAATTTTTGTAGCCCGAAACCATCATTTAGGCACTCAAAGGTTGCACCCACGAAAACATATACCTTATCATTTGCCAAAAAAATAAAAAGTGACTGTTAGAAAAGATGAAATTTGACATAGTTATGTAAATTTTACATAAAACTTGTATATTCGGAAACATGATTCAATTAACTACATTTCATATTTTTTATTGAATGCGAGATATCTGGTGTAAGTATCTAAAAAAACCAAGTGTTAGGATATTCCTATACTCCATCCTAGTCCTACCAGCATTTTCATTATTTGCGTTTTCATTCTTGCATGCACTTCTGCATGCATCATGCATTATGCATTCTGCATGCATCCCAGTCATCAGTCCCAGTACCTAGCCCTCAACTAGCTATCCCCAGGAGCTTCTCACTGATCAGTTTTATCTCTCCTAGAGCTTAGTGCACCCTTCTTCCTTGATTTAAGGAAGCCACTCATCCTCTCTCACCTACCACTCAGTTGCATCTCAGTTAATTGAGTTATCTTTAGTTCTTTCCTTGATTTAAGGAAAGACTGGCACTCAATTGACTGTATCACTCCGATGGACCTCCAGTGAGACTAGATTGTCTGTTTTGACTCCAGTTAGCTCCTCATGCGCAATCCACTGAGCCTCCTTCATTCAGTTAGTGCCTCCATGTGCCAGTTACACTCAGTTACCCCTACCACACTCAGTTAGACTTAGTTTGACTCATGGTTGACAATTACTTGTGCATTGATGACTCCATGGATGATGAGATAGACTTCTAGTTGTGCTTTGATGACACTCCAGTGATCTTTTGATCACTCCATTAAGGCTAATTCGAATTGCCACCTTGGCATTCGAATCCTCATGCATTGTATTACTTATTTGTCCATATTGTGATTAATGAATTAGTGTGTGTGAAGTAATTTTTCTTCTATCCAAGTTCTATTGTATTATTATTCTGTTGCTCATTTTACTACATTGACCACTCTTAATCTTATTCCTAAACTCTTTCGTGTGATGTATACATCAGCTCTTAGATCTGCTGTGAGTATTTTCACATGGTATCAGAGCATGTTGAGAGTATTGTCTATCTCCATTCCTAAGAGTTTTTTGCAGGTTATTATCAAGATTTCGAGTGCAGCAGTTGCAACAGTTTTTGCATTTTTGTAGCAGTAGCAGTTGCAGATATTTTCTATTGTTTTTGTAGGTCTTCTATAGCTTCCATGTATTCAGAATAAATCCCTCCTCTTTATCTATTCGACTATGATGAATGGAAACAAAAAATGATAGCATATTTGAAGAAACATGATCTCTTTGATTATTGTTTTGAAAGAGAGTTTGAATCCTCTGAAGAAGAGAATGACTGGTTAAATGAAGGTGAAAGAGCCATTGCAGCTATGTTGTATGCTATGTCTCGATGCATGGTATTCCACTCCCTTGATGTTGAATCTCCAAAAGAGCTATGGGCCCACCTGGATGAAATATTTGGCAGACAGAATGAAGGGATTGGTCCAAACCCTTTCGAGAGCAAGCCCAGTGATGCATTCGCCCTCCTTGATGATCTCATTGATCATGAATCAGTATCAAACATATCTCATATTGAAGTTAGCCACAAAGAAGAAGAACTTGCAGATTCTACACTCATGCTCCAAATTTCTTCTATTTCAAATTCTATGCCATCTCACACTCTAGAAATTGCAGAGGTTCCTAAATCCTCTCTTGCACCAAAGTCTGTTGGTTTGCATCATGATCTCATGAATGTTTTGGAGGTCAAATCAGCCATTGGAGGTAATGCATTCGCTCTCCTTGATCACTCACCTCTTATGTACTAATATATGATCATTACTTCATGCTTTCAAAAGGTTATTGAAGATGATGGCCATTGCCATTCGCTTGGGATAATTTCTCATGCACTTACTGGTTTAGATCTCACCTCAAATGGTTCAAAGGAGATCTTAAGCAACCATGATTCAAGTCATGGATCTGATTTGGATTCAAAGCATTTACTATCATGTGATGGTTCTTTTGGGCATAATCTCACCTATGATGGTTCGAAGGAGAAGACAAAAGACTATCTACACATTCATAGATTTGATCCTGCTTCAACTGATTCGAATCACAGGTTCAAGGATCATCCTCATACCTTTGGATCGTTCTCATCACATTCAATTTGAAGAGAAAGTACAAGCACATGCTTTCTGAGCATGATCCACTTCTTCCCAAGAAGAAGATACCTCTAGACATATGACCAAGCATCACACCTGCTTGAGTTTGGGGCATTTATTTTTGTGTGTGCCTTACATTCTATTTTGAGGGGGGGTATTTTTCCCATGAGGTTTTCCCCATTTCCTCGGTGTATTGACTGTTATTATTCATTGTATTGGGTAACCTTTGGTATCAGTTACCAGATCCCAAGATGGATTAATGGGGGGTGTTAGGATATTCCTATACTCCATCCTAGTCCTACCAGCATTTTCATTATTTTCATTTTCAGTCTTCCATGCATTTCTGCATGTAGCATGCATTTTGTATGCATCCCAGTCATCAGTCCCAGCACCTATCCCTCAACTAGCTAGCCCCGAGAGCTTCTCATTGATTAGTTTTAGCCATCCTAGAGCTTAGTGTGCCCTTCTTCCTTGATTTAAGGAATCCACTCATCCTCTCTCACCTACCACTCAGTTGAACCTCAGTTAATTGAGTTATCTCTAGTTCTTTCCTTGATATAAGGGAAGACTGTCTCTCAACTGACTATATCACTCTGATGGACCTACAGTGAGACTAGATTTCCCATTCTGACTCCAGTTAGCTCCTCACGCGCCCTCCACTGAGCCTCCTTCATTCAGTTAGTGCCTCCATGTGCCAGTTACACTCAGTTACACCTACCACACTTAGTTAGACTTAGTTTGACTGATGGTTGACAATTACTTGTGCATTGATGACTCCACCGATGATGAGATAGACTTCTAGTTGTGCTCTAATGACACTCCAGTGATCTTTTGATCACTCCATGAAGGCTAATTCGAATTTCCACCTTGACATTCGAATCCTCATGCATTGTACTACTTATTTGTCCATATTGTGATTAATGAATTATTGTGTGTGAAGTAATTTTGCTTCTATCCGAGTTCTACTGTATTATTATTCTGTTGCTCATTTTATTGCATTGACCACTCTTAATCTTATTCCTAAATTCTTTCTTGTGAGGTATACATCAGATCTTAGATCTGCTGTGAGGATTTTCACACCAAGTAAGTTGAGGGATGCCTGATTTTTCAGTTTTCTACTACATCTAACGCGTTGAAAGTGACCCTCATTAGCTTGCACACACCCATAAGGTTTTCATATACCACTAGCATAACCTCTATCCCTCTGAAATCCTCTTCCTCGTAGTTGATTCAAGTTATCTTGTTGAGTATCTTCTGCTTTCTCATCTCCTTGAGATGATTCGCCTCTGCCATAGTTAAAACGAACTTGTGAGGAAAAGAATGTACCCCTCCTTGCTCCTCTATTCCTTTGATCAAATTGTTAGTTTTTTTTTCCTCGGCCTTTAAGGCTAATTGGTATGCCTCTTCTATGCTTCAAACCCTATGAATGATGAATTCATCTTGAATAGAAAATTTTAGACAATTCACATACGTTGCAGCCAGTTGCTCTTAATTTTCTTAATGATCCACATGAATGGAAAACTAATAAAACCCCTTTGTGAGTTCCTCCACGCTGGACAGGTTTTGCTTCAATTTCTGAAATCTACGAAAAATGTTCTATGCATAGTCCAAAGGGAAAAAAAATCTTGCAATTTTTTCTCCATCTTATTCCAGGTCCTAATTTCATCTTTTTTTTTTTCTATCTTCCTGCACATGATCCCACTAGATCATGGCATGCCCCTTCCGCTTGGTGCATGCAAACCTCACCTTCTTTAGTGAGGGCTCCTGTGAAGTCATCAAAAGCACTAGGACCAAATCATTTGCAAGAATTCAAAGGATCTCCACCCACTATTTGATTAAATGTTGCACTAGGATTTTAGAGATTTGTTTAAAATTTAAGTTCATCTTTATCTAAAAATAGTAAATATGAAATATATGTAAAACTAAATATTTTTTTTTACATTTCTTAGTTATGAACTATCAATAAAAGTTTCATTAAAACTTATTTCCAAAATTTGGAGGAATCTAGTGTAATGTCCATAAATGTGGAATGTTGAACTCAAACAAAGAAAAATAACTTAAATCATATTTAAAAGCTCATTTTACATAAAATAGCCAATATAGTTTACACATTGATGATAAATGTTTTCCCTTACATCGATAATTATTTATGTACATGTGATTATGTATTTCCATTTGATTTTGATTTTGAATGTATGAATATATACCTCTTGAAAAGTATAAAGTAATTCTCTTTAAGTTAATTAGTTATGTATGAAATTGCAATATATTGCACGAAAGACCTAGGGCACTTACTTGAAATACTAGTGTAGTTCTTGAAGGAGGAGGATATAGCTCAAATGCCATTTCATCATTGGAGGACGATACTTTAAAATTGATTCAACTCTTTTTTATCACAACCTGCTCCAAATTCTATGCTTTAATTTGAATTTATAACATTTAAAGAATAGCTTGCAATGAGTGTAGTTCATGAAGGAATTTTGTAAAGGAACATAGTCCCTACAATGATACAAAGCGGGGCATGTCGGTTATATATTACTAGGTTAAGCATGCATATTATAGGTTACCTAGTGGAGGGTGGTGGAAATGGTAATAGTGGAGGGTGGTGGAAATGGTAATGGCAGTGACACCATGAACTGGATGGTGGAGGGTAGTGCTAAAGAACCATCCATAACAAGAATGGAAATCTCTAAGCATTGATTATAGTGAGGCTCCAAACATGTCAATTATAATTTTGTTTATAAAAAATAATTTTTACTTTGTATAAATAAATAAAACATACACTAAATGGTTAAAGTCATGTGATTTCATCAATGAGAAATTGAATAAATGATATTATAAACTTAATATATATATATATATATATATATATATATAAGTTTAACAAAAGAGTCAAATTAAAGAAATGTGACTTTCTAACCCATTACAATAGTCCATGTTGTGGTAAGGACAAGTAATTACATTTTATTTATGAGCATAATATCATTTATCATTTATCGAGGTTTCAAAATATTTGGTTTCTACAAATTGGATTTATGGTGTGAAGATAACTAAATACCTAAGATGAGAGAACTACCAGTATTCATAAGCAATGTGAGGAACTCACATACAAAGGAGTAGGAGTTCCAAAGAGTTTGCTAATACTGGGACATGCTTGAAAAATCAATGGGATTTAAGGCTTTATGAGAAGAATATTGTTTGGTAAATGATTTAAATTTATATGTTTAGCTATGATGTAAATTTTGTTCTTTTGGAGGCTAATTCTCTTATATTTGTTTAGTTCCTAAGTATCCAGAGAAGCATGTTAGCTACATTATGCCTTAAAACTTATTAAATAATAATAATGAATTCTTACAATGGGTTCTTTACATTTCTGGAATGATATTATTATGTGGAATGAGATGTTTCAATGTTGGGCACTCACCATGGGACAAATTCAAGACGAGGATGTGTGTCAAGTGTTTGACTTGCTACCCAAGGTATTTCTGGTTACACACCAAGTGCTTATATAAATGTTTTCTCAACAAATGTTTGTAGAAATGCATGCAAGCCAAGTGTTCGATGAAACACTTGAAAGGGAAGTGTCAAACATAATGCAAGGTACCAATTTTTTTTAGATAAACTTAAATGGAGAGATTTTTTATCTCAAAGTCAGTTTTCAAACCATAGTCAAGTCCATTTTGGGAAAATATTAATTTTGTTGGTTCACTACTATGATTATGTGGTAGATATTAAATGCAAATTTTTTTTCATGTAGGAGATCATTATGAGTGAGAAATGACTTCTTTTATAAAGATAAACACCTTGTTGATTCTTATTTTTTGTTTGACTATGGAATTGACAAAGATTCTACTCTCACTTTGGTTCTCCACTTGTTTGGTGGAGCAGTGAGTAATGACACATCCCCTCTTTAAATCCTATTTGTTTTAAGGCTGGTTTATCGAATAAACCATGTAATTCAAATACATTGAACCCTTCTATGCCTAATGTATATATTATGGAAATATTTGAAGAGGTTCCAAAGTTGCAGGTCTTTGAGTCGTATGTTACAAAATTGATTTCATTTTACCAATTCTCTTTAGTAATATGCAAATTCAACGGTTTATGGCCTTCTACTTCAGATTTGTATCAATGGATTTATTCAACATGAATGCAATATTGTGAGGTTGAATATGTACTAAGGGCATCTCTAGTATTTTTGTCCTCATGCAAGTGCTTACTTGAAAAAAAAATTGACATAACCCTATCAAAAGATTGGCAAGTATATGAGAAAATGTTTACAGAGATAAAGAAGATCAGAATGATGCCATCAACCATCTACTGGTCTAGATAAGGAGGATATTGCTTGTCTAGAAGTCTCCAATACACATAAAGAAGAAGAGATGAATACCACGGTTTTATTTGTGGTAATTGTAAGCGAAGTCCCTCTAAACGGAATGAAAATATTTCATCAATCTATCTTAAACTTTATCCTTGATTTTTGAATTACATGTGGACACTTTTTTAAGGGCGGCACTGTTTAAAAAGAAAAAGAAAAAGAAATATAAATAATTTCCATTTAATTTTTAATAAAAATGTCGACAAAAATATAAAAATCATACAATATTACAATATCCATCTAATTTCCATTAAACAATGACCTGAATAATTACATTTACAATAAATGCATTTATAACTCTTAATATCTTTAAAACCAAATAAGTAACACCAAAGATATCACAAAAATGTTAGAAATCCTTCTACTTCGTTTTCTCTTTTTGTTTTAGCATGATACAACTATTCACAGAATACCTTACTTCAATAGTTACTTTCTTCATCAATGTAAGATACTTACGTTAACATTAAACCAAAATCTAAAAAATGAAGCAATATAGTAAGGATGGTAATGTACCTAGAGATATCAAATAAAACATGAACGTGTTCACGCTCATTTATATACACTCTTACTTCTCAGTCTCACATATATGCTAATTGCTCGCCCCGAAGTTTTCTTTTGAATCAGTGCCGTGAAGTTGTCTTTTTCAAATGATTTTGTAGATGAGGAGCACGAAAATGTATTTGGTCGATTATTGTAAACAGCGTGTTGGAGTGGGAAGTATTTTGTTTTTCTGCAAGGCGAGAGAGCTCCCGTAATAATCGAGTAGTTATAATTTAAGGCATGTGTGCGGTTGGGAAGATATTGATTGGTTTTAGAAAGTGTAAATGATGTTATTTTTTGGTGGTAAACAATTGATAATTAGAGTTATGTTATGTATCAAAACTAAAAAGTAATCAAAAAATTTAATTACTAAAAAACAAAAATTAATAATTAAAAAAATAGACTCAGGAAATAAAAATTTAAAACCAAATAAAAAATTATTAAAAAATAACACTTCAAGAAATCGAGATGCCTCTTAATACTTACTTGATAGATCCACATTTAAATTAGATCTATACTTGTAGTAATAACTACAACAGCAGAATTCTTTCTCTACAGGAATGTTTTGTAGTATATTTTTCATAATGCTTTTCTTGATTTTACTCTGATTATTAACACTTAAATGCAGCACAATCGTCACTTGTTCTTTGCTAGTAAATTTATATTGAATTTGATGTTCTTTCACCGGTTGTGTCCTCGGCATAACAGAACATGCAAAATATTTCTAGTTGTTTCCTCACATAAGAACTTTGATTAAAAATCTATGTTTTAAGATTACGATCATAGATCTATGTTAAGTGTACATGTTAGTAACCATTTTGTTACTTCCAATATAATTAATTAAATTTAATAATAATCATTGTTTATTGTTCGAAAGTAAAAATATTTGATAAAGCATATTTGTTTTGAAGAAAAAGAAAAAACAATTAAAAAACAAAATTTTGAAAATTTGTTAAACGTTAAGATTAAATTAATTGAAAAAAAAATAGTTATTCATTATTAAATAATTATTAAATTATTTGAAAAAATAATTATTAATTATCAAATAAATAAAAATATATATATATTTTTATGTCAAAACCAATCCGTGAAATACAAATCTTTGCTCATCCTCGATTATCTTTGTCGATGTTGAAGGGCAAAACTTTGATGAATTTTACAAATTTAACTCCCAACAGAAGTAAATTTTAAAGGTTTTTAAAGCTAATCAACTTTTGTGAGGATCATCATGGTCAATGTTAAGCGGAAAAAATTGATGAACTTTACACATTAAATCCCAAGAGTAAACTTTAAAGGTTTTCAAAGCTAATAAATTTTCTTACGATCATCATGGTCGATGGTGAAGCCGCATAACTTTGATAAATTTTGCTTTTAATGAAATGAGTGTATAGCTCTTCACATATAGCGATTGTTGAGATATATTATTATTAATCTCTGTATTTCTATACTCTATATTAAATACAAACGATCAATATTTTTTATTGGTTATTTTTTTAATTTTTTAAATAATTAAAAATTTGAAATATATGATGTTGTCCTCTCTGTTGATACCAATATATAAACGTAAATATGTCAAAATATGAGTACTTTATATAATTTTTTTATAGCTCAAATACATATATTTAAAAAAATATATAAATTAAGATATTTAATGTATTTTAAAAGATTTAAATGTGTTTATTTAAGTAAAAGTTAAAATAAAAGTATTTGGATAAATTTCAATATAATATAACAAGGGTAACCATTCTTTCTTAAAATAAAAGTATTTGGATAAATTTCAATATAATATAACAAGGGTAGCAATTCTTTCTTCAAATAAATAAAGGGAAAAGAAACTTTTATCATATAAAATATTTGCACTTTGATATAAGGTTTTATTTGCTCGAAATCTTGAGAAGAGAAATGACTAATCGAGATAAGTATTTGGATATATAAATAAAAATAATTTTAGTAGATTAATTTTGTTTAAAATTAATTTATGAATTTATTTTATGGGGTTTTTTAATTTATAAAGTATTTAAAAATAGCAATTTTTTTTAATGATGATTTTTTTTTTTTTAAGAAGATATGTTCAGTTTCAATATTTATTATGTAATTTTGATTTTGTTTGATGTGAAAATAATATGAAATTGAGAATATCATCAAAGTTAAAATTTAAAGATTATGTATTAGTAAAATCATATTAAAATTTATATAGGAGCACTAAACCAACACAATGTTTTGATTTGAAATGAAATCATGGCTTTCATCCTACCATGTCTTTATATAAAATAATTCTCCACGCATTTTGGATTGAAAATGAAGCCATGACCTCCATCCCATCATGTTGATATAAGAAAAAAACCTTCGTGTCCTACATTTTACCCTAAATTTTGCATTTTCAATATTGTCTACCCAACATGTCTTGTTATTGTTATCTTATACACATATGAACACTATCCTACTTACTTCACTAATTACCAAGTATAACATGAATGTAATGGCTTCAAATACTTTTTTTTTGTAAGCGGGATAAGGAAATTATATTAAAGTACAAAAAATGTTACATTCACATGAGAATTTGTAGATCCAAGAGCTTTCTGAAGCTTCTCATGGAGCAAAAAGAATAGGAAAGAACCTTTGTAGACCTTCCCATCTATGGACTGAGTAACATTGACATAATTACATCCGACCAGTAAAAACATTGACTGAACTAGACTAGATAAGCATACTAGAGTCTGACAGTAAACCATTAGTCAAAACAAAGAAAACAAGAAATGCTAACCGCAAAAAGAGAAGAGTTGGGCTCACTCAGAGTGGCTCTAGGTGCTGGCTTCTACATTATGGGGAAAGGGTTTATCTTCAATGATAGGGAAACTGCCAAAGAAATCTTCATCCCAATTCTGGATTGGGAGTTTGATAGGCAGAGGCTCTGTCTTTCGTGGAGTTACAACATCTTCCTCGGTCTTCCTTACCGGCTTGTAGTGCATGGAGTCTATAGTCGAGGGTGTAGGGAAGGATGTCCCAGGGGGAGGGGCCTCCCGTAACACAATCGCAACAAGAGAACTCGGGCCTGAGGTGGGGCCCTAAACAGGATTAGAGCCTTCAGCAGCAGCGACACCAAAGCATTCATGCAGGGAGTTGTTGGTGCTTTGGGCGTCTGTTGCAGTAGCAACGCCATCAACTTGAGTGTTCAAATTGTCAGCCAGTCCCTCTGTGTGAGCTATAGGGCCAAAATCGCGGGGAGGAGTGGAATTACGAAAGAGAGAGCATTATCAACCAGCCAAATTGGATTCTAGAGAAGCTAACATCCCATCCAGATGGGCCATATGAGCCGTGGTATCCATTATCGAGAACTTGGCCATGTTCCAGTTGGCCAACATTTCTTTGACCATAGTTCCCAACATATTCTTCATCAACCAGTAGTAATTGACTTGGTTTCCTCGGTTACCAAAGGCCAGAATCTCAGCAACACTTTCTAATTCCCATTCATTAACCAACCTACGAACAAGGACGAAGACATTGTCATCATAGCCACTGTTGGCTTTCTTCTCCTTCTCAGTAGAAGTGGAAGTCCTGTCGATGCCATGACCAGCTCCATGCTTGGAAGTACCACGCGGATGAGTCATGGCACTGTTAGCTAGTTCGCGGGAGAATGAAGAAGGAGCGGAGCTTTCTGTAGTGGAAGCAAGCAGAGAATAACAGAGGCAAGTGATGACCATAGGAGCATGAAGAGGGAGCCTCATATCAAGAACTTTGAAGAAGGAGCGTCCAGACCTCGCACGGGAGAGAATAATGGAGCGAATGAGCGAGTTAAGGAGATGGGACGTAGAAAATATCGCCAAATTGAATGCCAACCAGTGGGCCATGAGGGTATTTAAGCCAGATGCGTGCGAGGAGGCCAGATAGTCCTGTGCATGATGCCTCTTTAATGACAATACCATGGGAAAGGCGTCGAAAGAGGGCAGTTTCCAGGTGGGAGAGCCATGCTTCCAGGTGGGAAATTTGCACTTCTAACCTCAGTCGTGTCATTGTTGACACCCACATCTGGGGCAATGGCTTCAAATACTTGCAAAAGCACACAAAAAGAATTTAAAAGATATGGATAAGTAGAAGCTTACAAGCACTATGGGAATTGGATTGGTACTTTTTCTTTAAATAGAAAAATATCAAGAATGCTTGAGTGTGTCCAACTCTAAGTAAAAGGTATGATAAGTAGTTGTTCATAAAAATAGAAAAAAAAATGAAGGTGTAAAGTCGGTCCAACTTTTGGTAAAGAGCCATGACCATAAAAATAGAAAACCATTTAATATGTGTAGTGGATCCAACTTTCAATAAAATGTATAATCAACACATATACCAAAGTGTCTCTTTGGATCAATTTTGAATACTATGAACTACTCCTCATTTTTGTAAAGGGAGCATATACTTCAAAGGTCCAAGACCACATCATTACCATTTGGAATACTATTTTTCTAGTTTGAAACAAAAGAGAGGTTATTTTTGTAGGAAGTACCAAGGGAACTTACCTGAACTAGTAGTCTAGTTCTTAAAGGAGGAGGGTATAGCTCAAATGCCATTTCATTTCATCATTGAAGGGGGATACTTTGAAATTGTTTCATCTCTTTTTTATCACAACCTGCTTCAAATTATATGCTTTGAATTGAAGTTATAATGTTTAAAACATTTAAAGCATAGCCTTGCAATGAGTGTAGTTCATGAAGGAATTTTGTAAAGGAAGATAGTCTACAAAGTGGGGCATGTAGGTTATAGATTACTAGGTTGACCATATATAATATAGGTTACCAAGTGGAGGGTGGTATTAATGGTAGTGACACCATGAATTGGATGGTGGGGGCATTTCTAACGAAACAACTATAATCGGAATGGAAATCTCTAAGCGTTGACTCTAATGAGCCTTCGAACTTGCCAATCATATTTTTGTTTGTAAAATTTATAGTTTACTGAACTTACAGATAAATTTAAATAAAAAACATACACCAAGTGATTAAAGTCACATCACAATGATTTCTAATTGATTACAATTATCCAGGTTGTGGTAGCCCTGACAAATAATTACATTTTACTTAAGAGCATAATATCATTTATCGGTGTTTCAAAATATTTGGTTTCTATAAATTGGATTTATGACATGAAGATGGCTAAATGCTTGAGATGAGAGAACTACCATTATTTATAAGCAATGTGAGGAACTCACATACCAAGGAGCAAGAGTGCCAAAGAGTTTGTTAATGCTAGGACATGATTGAAAAACCAATGGGGTTTGAAGCTTAATGAGAAGGATACTATCTCATAAATGCTTTAGATTTATATGCTTAACTATGATGTAGAATTTGGTCTTCTGGAGGCTAATTCTCTTATATCCGTTCAGTTCCCAAGTATCCAAAGAAGCATGTTAGCTACATTATACCTTTAAACTTATTAATTAATAATAATAACGACTTCTTACTATGGATTCTTTACATGCATTAGAATGATATTATTGTTCAGAATGAGATGTTTCAATGTTGGGAACTCAACATGGGAGAACTTCAAGGATGCATGCCAAGTGTTTGATTTGCTACTCAAAGTATTTAGGGTTACACACCAAGTGTTTATATAAATGTTTGCTCAACAAATGTTTGTAGAAATGAATCCAAGGTAAGTGTTCGATGAAATATTCAAAAGGGAAGTGTATGACGTAATGCAAGTTAACAATATTTTTTTTTTTAGATGAGTTTATATGGAGAGAGTTTTGATCTCAAAGTCAATTTCAAATCATGGTAAAGTCCTTTTTGGGAAAATATTAGTTTTGTTGGTTCACTCCTATGATTATGTGGTAGATACTAAATGCAAGTTCTTTCTCATGTAAGGGATCATTTTGAGTGAGCAATGACTTCTCTCAGGACGGTAAATATCTTGTTGATTCTTATTTTTTGTTTGACTACGGAATTGACAAAGATTACACTCTCACTTTGGTTCTCCACTTGCTTCGAGTAGAGCAGTGAGTAATGGCACATCCCATCTTTAAATCCTCTTTATTTTAAGGATGTTGTTTAGAATAAACCATGTAATTCAAATAAATTGTTCACCCGCTTATGTCTAATGTGTATATTGCGGAAATATCTTAAAATGTGCCAAATTTGCAGGACTTTGAGTTGGATGTTACAAACTTGATTTTATTTTACCAATTCTTTTCAGTAATATGCAAATTGAATGGTTTATAGATTTCTGCTTCAGATTTGTATCAATGGATTTATTCAAGAATCAACATGGACACACCATTGTGAGGTTGAATATGTTCTAAGGGTTTCTTTATAATTTTGTTAGAAAACCCTATTTATCTTCAAAGATTTTTAGTTGAGGGCCCCATGATTTTGGGTAGAGAAAGTATTTTTGTTACCCCTTGGTTCCCCACCTTTGATCCTTCTTCTATAACAAAAACGTCACTTTGCGTTCGACTCCCAAACAACACCTTATTTTTTATATTTATTGGTTAGAATAAATATATTGATAGTATTTTGGGTAGTTTCTTTAAAATAGATCTAAATTGGATTAAATTGAATCTTTTCACATATGGGAGAATATGTGTTGAGATTGAGATAAGTCAAATACTACGTGACAAGATGTTATTGCAACATGGGAACTTTAGATGGGTTTAATATTTTGATTATAAAAATATTACTTTTCAAGGTCGACCTTGCCAACATCAAGGGCATCTCTAGGATTTTTGTCCTCGTGCAAGTGCCTACTCAAAAAAAGAAAAAATGACATAACCCTATCAAAAGATTGGTAAGGACATGACAAAACATTTACAGAGATAAAGAAGATTAGAATGATGCCATCAAACATCTATTGGTCTAGAGAAGGATGATATTGTTTGTTTAGAAGTCTCCAATACATATAAAGAAAAAGAGATGTTCATACCACAGTTTTCTCCTTAATAAAAGTGTAAGTGAAATCCCTCTAAAAGGAATGAAAATATTTCATGAATCCTTAAACTTTATCTTTGAAATTTGAATTATGTATGCACACTTCTTTAAAGAGTGGCATGATTTAAAAAGAAAAAGGAAAAAAATGTCAAAAATATAATTTCCATTATGTTTTTTAATAAAAATGTAATATTTTCTTAAAAAAATAAAATGTAAAAACATACAATATTATAATATTCAACTAATTTCCAAACTTAAATAATTACACTTACCAGAAATACATTTATAATTCTTAATATCTTTAAAATGACACCAAACATGTCACAAAAATGTTAGAAATCCTTTTTTTTTTCTTTAAACATGGTACAACAATTCACATATTACCTTCAATAGTTACGTTCTTGATGTAAGATACTTACTTTAACATTAAACCAAAATCTAGAAATGAAGCAATATGATAGGAATGGTAATGGTAATGGTAATGTATCTAGAGATATCAAAAGAATAAACATCCGCAGGTTTTCTAAAAATTCCAATGAATCATTTAAAATTGCTTCAAATGCAGTGAGATAAAGATGAATATAGTTTTCACTTCTTGAGGAGCTGTTTACATGCTCGTTGTGTCAAAACCACAAGTTTTTCGTTTCCGTACGGTATAATCCCTGCACTTTATTCAGAGTTTGTTGAGCAGACGCTCATTTATATACACCGTTACTTCTGATTGTCACATATATGCTAATTGTTCCGTTACTTCTGATTGTCACATATATGCTAATTGTTCGCCGTGAAGTTTTCTTTTGAATCACTGCCGTGAAGTTGCCTTTTGCACGAAAATGTATTCAGTCGATTATTGTAAACAACGTGTTGGAGTTGGAAAAGTATTTTGTTTTTCTGCGAGGAGAGAGAGCTCCCGTAATAACTTAGTACTTATAACTTAGGGCATGAGTGGGGTTGGTCTTAGAAACTTTAAATGGTACTCATTAATCCGCCTTGAAAATAGCTAGCAAACAATCCACAATTAGACTCGATTTTAGGGTTAGAGTTGCTAGTTAGAAAGAAAGAAAGATAAGAGAGATATGTAGCATAGGGTATTATTATGAAATTCATGTTAAATATTAGGGTTGACACTTTTTATTGTTGAGTTAGAGTTTTTGAACAAATGGTCAAAGAAACACCATAAATGGTTTTCAAAATAAATGTACATTAATAAGATCCATCTTAAATCCATATATATCGAGCATCGAGAGGGATCCAATTTCTTAAGGTGTATTTCTTTTTTTAAATTTAAACTCAAGAAATTTGATCTATCTTGATTGATAAATCCGGGTTTAAGTTTTAAGTTTTTATTTTATAAACGAACATCTATTTTTTAATTACTTTTCAGAATATTTAATTTTATGAACCAACAAAGATTTTTTTAAAATACTTTGAAATTTTTTATTTTATGACTCAACATGGATTTTTTAATTATTTTGTTAGTAACAAACTTAACGTTACATTACACATGTTACAACATCTCTCCAATACATGTTGCAATAATATAGTTTTAGTTTTTAGTTTTTTACATGTTTCCATTTCTATGATAAATATAATTCTATGTTATTTACTTTTTAATATGTTTCCATTCTGAGCTTGTATACCAAACACAAACAGGCTGCGTATTTTTTTCCCGTTTAGATGTAGTTTTGCTCATGTAAAATAAAATAATTGAAATTAACAAACACCGAATCTATTTTCATCCAGCTAAACATATTATATATTGTGTATTCGAGGAATTCGCTATATACACCCATATGGACGAGACAAAGCTACGTTTTAAGATTAACATCATAGATCTAGGTCAAGTGTACATGTTGTAACCATTTTGTTACTTCCAATGTAATTAATTAAATTTAATAATAACCATTTTTTATTTCTGGAAAATAAAAATATTTCATAAAAAGTTTAAAAAGGTATTTGTTTTAAAGAAGAAAAAATTACTTAAAAACAATTGCTTTTAAGTTAGTGGTCAACAATTATTCTTAACATCCTAGATTATTTGTTTCTTTAAATATTATTTCTATACTTAAAAAGCTTACATAGAACGGTTCTTAACTCATTATAGTTTTTAGGATCTAGAATATTAGAAAGGTTGGTATATATCTAAGCAAACTCATATAAATGTACACCTTTGCAACATCATTAAAAAATGAATTATCATTTATTTAAAACAAACATAATTTTTTTATAAATATTATGAAGAATATACAATTATAAAATGTATAAATAATAATTTAAAATTCATTACCATAAGTTAAACTTTAATTAATCTTTTATGTTCTCAAACATCACCATTGCAAATAAAAAATTGCCATTTCGAAATCTTCCATTTTAAAAGTAGAAATATGCATTTGACATTTTGAACAACTTTACTATTTTGGGTGAAAAAAAACATGTTTATAATTTTTTTATTTTTTTATTTTATTATTTTTAGGCTTCATGAGTTTAGCCAAAAACTAATCAATACTAACACGAACATTGTAGATTTATGTAGCATCCTAAGAGTTTTACTGGACTATGCAAATAAATAATGAATCTGCATGCAAATATGTTTTGAGACTTGATCTATGAATGATGTGAGGTATCATGGACAAATAGCATTTTATGAGATTAAAGTGGTTTACTATTTTTTTAAATGTATGTTAAATGAGAGACAAAGCTTAGTATAGAATTAGGGCTAGAGAATAATTAAAATTTAAAAAGAGAAATGATAAATAAGATGAGAGAAATAATAATTCTGATTTTCAAGAATTGTGAGGAAAATAAAATGAACCTTAACTACTCTTTTTTGAAAGCAAGAAAATATAAAAGGGAAAAGAAACAAAGGGACAAGATGCTCTTTACCTCTTTTTCTCTGAGAATTTTTTGAGCTTCTAACATTTTCTTGAAGTCAAAATGGAAAGAAAAAGTCATTATTGAAAATGAACTCTAGATAAGAAATATTGTAGAGGTAAGCCTTCCTATTGCCACAGTAATTAAAGAGATCTTATTGGAAAGTCTATATTAATTAAGAGTACACACAGAAAACAACCCTAGATTCTAGTTTTTTAGTAAGCTTGGTTTGGCTCGAGGGTTATTATCTGCTCAAGTTGAGAGTTTATGAACAACAACGGTAATCTTTGGTAACATAGTAGTTCCTTAAAAAGTTGGCAGAAGCAAGGGTTTTCAGATAAGTTGTTAAAAGTTTTATGTTTATGTGTACTTATTGAATGGCTGACTGAGCCAAGGGTTTGAGTAAAAGGTTTTTTTTGTATGTTTTCTAATGGCTAAGGGTTTTATTTGGAAATTCTCAGAGTTTATTATGATTTAAAAAGTAATTTTGTTATATTTTCATATCAAAACAATAGTAATTATTTTCTATATATGCAAAATAATACCTACATATGAAAATAATTAGCCTAATAGTGATTGAATATTCCGGGTTATTAGAAAGTTAACATTTTCAAAGAAATGCTTAGAATTTTTAAATAAGTAGCTTGATAATAGATAGAATATTTCTGAACTTGTTATTTATATTTTTAATAAATCTTTATAACTGTTCTACATTATTAATCTAGAACATAATGTTTTTATAAGTTAAACAGAGAATAAAATTATCTCTACAGTTCAATATAAGAAAAATTATTATATATATATATATATTGGAGAAAACTCCTAGAGTTAAACCCTAATCGCGACAAGAAAAAGTGTCAACCCTTTACACGGTCATGCACCTATGTTCATGTGGAGTAATGTATTATCAAGTATATGCATTATATAATATATCATAATACAAAATGCCATAAACAAAGGGCAACGAAGCTCCCTATGAGAGCGAATACATATAATCATAATTCATATGATATATTGCAAACTGATAAACATTAATAAACAAATAATGTTTTACATTGTAAACAAGATAGAGTTATAATATAAACATATATTAAAAGAAATATGGCATGAGTCCGAAACCTCTCAACAAATGACATGTGCATATGAATGAAAAACGAAGTCTGCATAATTATAATGTGTCCCTACAAGAATGATAGCGAGCTTCCTAACTAGCATAATGAACAGATAGAAATTTGATAACACATTGTTATTGAACATATGCAGAGTATGTAGAGCCACAAGGGCCATTATTTCAATATTGATTGATATATAAAAGTATAGCTCGAGTCTTTTACACAGAACCACGACATAGAATAAATGTTTGCTCAAGCAAGAGGACCGAAGCCATGGTTAGGGCAACGAGCTCAGAAGCTCATGGCTAAACCCATAAACGAAAACACTATACATTATGAATGATATATACAAACCAAATCTTATGCTACAAAAGAAACAAAACGAACAGGAGTACATTAATAAACAATAAAGAAAACGATTGCGCAATCATTATTATGTATTAGGCTATTAGCATAAAGTTAAAACCCTTGCAGATATTTGTTAATGATAGTGTTTAAATAAAAGGGTGAAACACGTTGTCGTATTTGTATTTCAACATTATAGGGTTAAAACCCTTACTATGAAATATCAAACAAGAAATGTATTTGAATGTCATAAATGCCATGATAATAGTGGCATTAAGAGCATGAAGGATTTGATATTAGCAAGAAAAGCACTACGATGTAAACGCTAAGCAATATAAGAATTATGATGAGAAAGGAGCCACGAAAAAGGGAAGCGAAGTCCCTAAGTAATTTTATTTATGATAAAGATGAATTTACAGAGGCTCTGAAAGCCTAAGCTCACACAGATCTTAAAACTTAAAATACTTAAACGTATTATTTGAGTCAACCTCCAAACGGTTAACAGTCCCATGACTTAAAATACTTAAACGTATTATTCGAGTCGACCTCCAAACGGTTAACAGTCCCATGGAGGGAGGCTTACCATGTCCTATCCCTTTGAATATCCTCGGGTCTTTTAACTCCTTCATGCTTTGAAAATATATCACCTACAGGAAAAAATTTAACTGGGCATTAGTACTTTCACAAGAGTTAAGAAGAAAACATACTATAAATGAAAGACAATGCAGTATAAAAATAATACATTACCTTGAAGGTTGTAGAGCCTCGACGATACCACGAGAGATCGCGGCTATGTAAGACCAAAAACTAGATCTTCTTATCATTTAGCTTTGCTCATGTTAGAGTTTGAATATATCAACATTTTCCCGATCAAGAGCGAACCACGAGGGTATCGAGCCATGCTCTCAACCCTCAGGGTTTTAGAGCGAACCCTCAGCTCTCCCAATGAAGTCGAGAATATTCGTGTAGAGGGAAAAACCCTCGTTGTTGTTCCTCGAGGTGAAGTACAGGTTATTCAACAAGCAATTAAGCCCTTTGAACTACCACATGAACCTACATGGAATGCAAAACGATGTGGTGGTTTAGACCGTAAATGAAAAATGTTTGGATGGACTCCACGATGGACAAACTCCATCGTTATAATACCCACCAACTGTGACGTGGAACTCAAATTATTATGGGGTGGAGATGTGGATGAGACCATTGGTCGAATCCTTTGCATTAACACCTACATATGAAAGGTTGAACGTTAGATCAAAGCTACGTAATCCACCCAAGGTGGAGTCATTAATCATTTAAACGAAGTGGTGGTATCAATAATAAAAGCCTTGGTTTAAAATCCATCATGCAAATATTTAAATAGTGGGTCGAGGACCCCATTTTAAACACGTTAGCTTAATGCTATGTATTATAGCTATCAAGCCAAGTTTAAATCGTATTGTGATGAATAACCATGCTATGTGGAGCCAAGAAGTTGCGATGATTCATAGCCATCCATAGTGATATCACGATGAATATAGAAGATATTCATAAGTATAGAATTACTAAGTTATTACTTTATATAGACGTCAAACCAAAATAATGAGAATAAAAGTTAAATACAAGATGTAAGAATATAATCTTTTGAATGAATAATCCATGTTTTTGAATGTAAACACTTGTTATTGAGTTTATGTGGATACATGGTGGAGAGGTAACCACGGTTGGATAGCAAGGAGAATGTATTCATAATATACATTACTCAAAGAACAAATAGAACAAGTACATAAACAACCAGAAGTATTCAGAGTTGTGATTAATAAAGATTCACATAAAGACGAATACAGAGTCATGTATATCAGGAAAAAGTTATAGCTGTAAGTATTCACAAATGAGTAGAAAACTGATGTGATGTAACTGTTCATTAACAAGTTGCATACAAGAAATAGTGGTGAAGTTTGAGATAGTTCGGAGAACAAGGCACATAAATACACATGCTATAAACATAGCTTCCATCGAAATTAATTGAGGGAGCAAATAAGTAAATTATGAATATTGATCTATTCATTTACTTTTAAAAAAAATTATGTGAGTAATTTCAAGTAATTAATTTTGAGATGTTACATTCGGATCGTAGATGCAAATATGTATATAAAATTTCATTTTAACTTTCTAACTCAAAATTAATGTTTTTTTTTACAACATTCTTCATAAAATCAATTCAAGTAACGAAGTAAATGCATATCATATAATCTGTTTCTGAAGATTGATCCTACTGCCATAGATGTTACCAAATACCAAGTAGTCCCAATTCCAAATCCAACCTTTCCCAAAGACCAACTGACTCCTCAGTTGACCTCCCTACCATACAGGGAGTAATCTTCTTCCTCCCAGTCCCCCGAGCTATTAGAGGTCATAGAGAATAATACACAAGCCAAGATTATCTAGTAATGATCGCCCAATCAGCAGGATAATTCCAACAACAAACTCACATAGTCACACAAGTTCTCAGTTTTTCATTACGAAATCCATCTAGCATTAGGGGCCCAAAATTCCTTTTCCTTCCATGCTTTCTTTCCCAAATAGAAAAATCATTTGCGACAAATGTCACTCACATGCAAAATTATCATTTTTATTAAATTTCCAAATATTATTTTTCATCCAACCATGTGTCACATTCACATGAGGGTGCACATTAGTCCCGCAATTTACTTCTGGATGTTCCATTATTCTAGGATACCAATCCCCAAATTTGTGGTTGCAAGTGGAGTCTAACTCAAAAATATTCTAAGTCTATATTTCCTCCAAATCTAAATATTCTTTATTTATTTCTTCTCAATATTTGATTTAATGCACATCTTTTCATAAGATAAATCTCTCTCTCTCTCTCTCTCTTGCACAAATAAACTAAATGATACCTATATGATAGTACAAGTATGTACATAAATTACTTCTCATCATTGTAATTCGTTTCCTTGTGTGGAGAGTGTGATGTAGTGATTTAGGAGATGTTATATTAAATCGATCCTTTACAATCTGTGTGAGAATAATGGAGGCCGAGGAATAAGATTGTTCTTATTGCATGCCCCTCCACTTTATTGCATGTGACCTAATCGTTATGGCCTACCCATAAGGCACAAGCCACCCGAGCAAATTTGATAGGGATTTCAAGTCATGCATGGATTGCTTTTAAAAGTCGACAATTAGTCATCACACTCTTATGTGTGTTTTCCCGTTCTCTACGACCTCTTTTATTTCCATTTGAGAGTCAGTCCGTAATTCGTTTTACCTGCCACTGCAGACACTCAAAGTGCACATTAGTAGCGCTACACAATATAACATATAGTCATGCATTATTCAATTTCAACATCCATTCACATTCTTTCATTTATTGCAAGTCAATAAGGAATATTTATTAATTGCTAATAAGCCAGCAATCTTTATTCTATGAAATAGGAACAAAAAATCATTTATTCTAGTTTATTTAATTGGCTCACTTTCAAATAAGTGCCCTAAAATTTCATTAGTCAAAGTCGGTCAAAGGTGGGCATTACATACACCCCCTCTTATAAAAACTCTTTCCTGAAGTTAAATTTTCTAGTACCTTCAATGCTAGTTTCACTTTCTTTTCATATTCTTGTCTTCTTGTCATTCTCTTCTATTTTCATCAAACAAACATGGTCATATGCACTAGTGTTTCTACCATCAATGATTTTATATTTCATCCAACATCGTTCTAAGACATTCTCAATAATTCAATAGTAGTTTCATGTAATGCAAACCCAATAGTACTTTTCAATAATTGCCAGTATGGACTTATATTACCAACGCATCCTAGTCATCCACAAGGATCCATGATATCCAATTAAATGACAAGCTAGATCGCTTCAATAGCCATAAAATAGGAAAGCAACAAAATTTTAGCACAACAAAATCCTAGTAAGAATTCAAATCTATTCGGCTATCTTCTATTCCATGGTGAGAAGATAAACACCATACAATATTCAGTATAATACAATTGGTAAGTTAAAATCGTGAATTCCAAATCATGGGAAACTATCTCATAGTAAAAAACCAATGGATAAGTCACTCATTATTCCCATAAAACCACTTCCAAACCCATAAATCTTAAATAAGTTGATTCTCAACTTCTTAGACGAACATATTAAATTTAACTGCCTAATAATTTCATCGGTGACATCATGTGCAGATCAAGTGGCTCATCATGTTGTTACCTAATTTTATCATTTCCATTTCCATACGACCACTTCGACAAACATGCCAAGTCGCACTATGTGTGTTGTCTTAATCTCATTGAGTCCCATCTCAAGGACTAGTCATCTTTTAATTTAGGCCTCACCATGCTAGGTAGTCATCACGATTGTGTTTATCTCATTGTGTTGATCATCTCCATATTTTGTTTTACAAAAACCGTCTTCATTGTGGACCTTTCAGTAGGTTTTCCAAGTTATGTCTTCCCCATTACCATATTAAGGTCAAGTCAAGTTTATAGTTTTGCAATTTTTTTAACTGCATCACCATGTTGCAAAATTAGTGTCCTTGTGTTCATCTCTTCACACGAGTCACCTCAGTGTCTCATTTTCGATATTCTTAGTCCATTTGACCCTCTCGACAGTCTATCGAATTCTCAGCAAAAAAGTGCTTTTTGGTGTCTTGCTAGTTAAAATTTTGCAATTTCCCATCATTTTTAGTAATTCACCAAATGCATCCATCCACTCATCTTCTAATCATGATTATTTAGGGAAAGTTTAAAAATAGACCGGTAGGCATCTATTGCAAGAGAGCCAATGTCCTCCAATTTAAGAACAAAAGAAATATTCTACTGCAATACTTCTACTATGGAATTTCTATTACTCTTATAGTCTCATAGCGTTAATCATGCGTACAACTATTCTGAATATATTCATGTTATGATATGAGGTAATGTCATTGTAATCTATTGGGGTAGTAATTTCTGTTACTAATGAAACCATCCCTTGACTAAAAACTTACCCATCAAGAACGACTTTTTTTTTTATGTCTAATTAAGTTAGTCGCAGACTTCTATACCACTAATGTCTCATGGTGACCGAAGGTTTACAATACCATTCCATTCACCAAGCCCTATCTCAGATGTTCTTATAAAAACTTATTCATGTAACCATACAACTCATGGGATTAATTAAATAATCTTTACTTATCAAATTGATTCGATATTAATATCAAATAATCATGGTATTGAGATCTCGATGACTTCTCTAGATTATACCCTTAGTAACTTAAGGTTCCACAAGTCTATTCAACATATTTTATAATTTCAAGAATGACAATCACTATTTATAATACGAGAATTTAACTTCTTGATTTTTCTAAGTATAAATCAAAGAATATGACACTATTAATCATATAAAGCAATTATATAAATGTAATCCCATTTATGATAAATAATTATTTTAATAATTATAATTTCATAATCATATCAAATTCTTAATAGATACAACATATATAATAATACTTATAGCCATTTCCATTAAGCATTTGGAAAAATATACAATATTCACCTTCACACACATAAACACACACACACGCACACACACACACATATATATAACAATTTGACATTATATATATATATAGAATTCCTTTTATAAAACATCCATTTTATCTCATATAAAACTTTAACATGAAATCCCTTCCATACAACCATTATGTATAACATACAAAGTAGATTTAATATATATGAAGATAATCCCTATATAAAAATTGATTCTATATTTATATCTTTCATATAAAATTCCATTTTAAATATAACAACTAAATTGCTTATATAACAATTATATTCTATATATTGAATTTCATTTTAAATATAACAACTAAATTAATTATATGATTTTTTTTTTATAAGAATGATATCATGATTGTTATCGTACTCGTAATCCTATAATTATTTGGAGTAATAACAAATTCTCCTCATAGAAACACAATTACCATGTCAACCATAAATCTATCCATTCCTACTTAATTGGGAGCCATGCATAGGTTTCTTGTTACTATTTTTTTATGTAGAGGAAAGATGTAAAGCATGTTTTTTTTTTAATGATGCAACTATGTATTATAAAAGAGAACCAAAAAGTAAATTTATGTTTACAAGCTTAGGCGGTTAGAGGTAGTGAAACCACCACCCCAAGCGCTCAAAATTGTTGGAGAAACTATTGATTTTACAAAAAGATCCTGTGCGAGGAGACCAAGCAACGCGAGAGACCCAACATAACAAACTATTGAGCAAAATAAACCAAACACACAAACTATGGAGCAGATATAAACCGAAAAACTAGAAATCATAGCATGAGCCCGATATGACCATGGAAAACCTTGGAGCTTGCTTCTGCATGGAGAGAGTTTGGATTTTCTTCCAGAATTGGGAAGCTTCCAAAGAAGTCGTCATCCCATCCTTGAGGATGGAGCTTGGGGGACATTGGCTTAGCTTTGCGACAAGGGGAAATGCTTCCATCATCATGCTCTCAGACTCGCTTGAACTGCGGGGGCCCAATGGTGGACGGATTAGGGAAGGCAGTCTAGAAGGAAGGGCCTTCCGGTGAGGCCTTGGCTTTCGACGGTTCTCCTTCAACAAAAACAAAGACCTCAACATTTGGTGCGCCACCATCAACAGTAGAGACTTCAACATTTATGTTAACCCTTTTGGCTGCAGAGACCGCCACGTTCTTTGCTACACTATCACGTTTAGTTCTTGCTCACATGACAGTGCATTGCTCCATGGAATATTTTCCCCTAGAAAAGCTGGAGTCCAGGCTCACGAGTTTCTCATCCAAATGAATCAGGTTGCATTGGATTTCCAAGATTGAGGTTTTAGCCGTGTTCCAATTGGCTATCATCTCTTCCACCAGAGTTCCCATCATGTTTTTAACCTTCCACCAGAGTTCCCATCATGTTTTTAACCAACCAATAGTAATTTATCTGCTTTCCATGGTTGTTAGAGGCTAGGATCTCAGCAACTCTGTTGGAATCCCAGTCGTCAATCAGGCAATGGACCAGACCCGAGACATTGTCCATGTACCCGCTCATGGATTCCTTGTCTTTTTCCATTTTGTTAACACCACAACTAGCACCAGAGCCAACACCCCTCCTTGAAATACCGTGCGGTATCGACATTGCGAAGGCGTCTCCCACCAGAACAGGAAATTGCTGAGCAGTGAAACTGTCTATGTGCACCCAACTGCAATTGCAAATGAGGA